>VDFB02100261.1:101311-191777 GCA_007258455.2 Sequoia sempervirens | reverse complement strand
GATCCCATGGTAAACCAACATAAGCACAGAGGAACACACACAAGATGTATGATATACAATAGTAAGACAAGATACACAAACACACAATTTTTCAAAGACTATAAGAAAGAAAAAGAAAAATAAAAAGGGGCCGATCAAGCCTCGAATGTATGTCCAACTCGATGTGGATCGATCCTTAGCTATTTGTCTAAAAAAACATAAATGTGAAACCTGCTATCCACTATGCAAACAACAATAGACTCACATGGGCTAGTGAAATCCGTTGTCCACTAGATGAGCCCCCAAAAATTGGCCAATGAGAGAGTTTTATTAGGCTCCCATTGAACTAACCATACCAAATTTATAGCTCCTGATAAATTTGATAAGGTGCCACACAATATGAACTTCGAGCTTCATAAGGCTTAGCAAAGTACATTATGCGAAGCAGTTATGAAAAAACATGGCCCTATTAGCAAGCAAGGTGTGTTTTTCTTGGTGGCCATGAAAAAGGGCATAAATTCAAGCTTCACAAGGCTAGAAAGTTACGTTATGCTAAGCACTCATGAAAAGAATTAAAAATAGGATAAGACATGTTCAAAGAGGTTTTTCTTAGTTCATGTAAGGTATCCTCTTAGGGAACATCATGCCTAATGTCTCCAAGAGAGGAAAAGTCAAGGATAAAAGATTCACAACTTGGGGAATCCAATGCATATAATTACCAGTAAGAGGAATGTCATATGCTAAGAGAGGTCACACTCTTGAAGGATGTCAAACCCAATGACACCGCGAATAAGAAGACACATCGCATAAAGTAAGAAGACCGCACTATGCAACACAAATTATAGTAAAAGATGATAATGCCAATGTATGCCCCCACTTTATAAAAATTTCCAAATACCATACTATGAGAATTACTTTAAAGTAGAAAATAATAAATGCTAAAAAATAAAGAAGACATGAAGAGCTCATTTGGAAATCCCTATGTCAAAAATATGTTCCCAAATGAAGCTACATCATGAAAAGGGGGTTGCCCCCAAATAAAATCCCAAACACATAAGGGATCCATGGATTTGGGGTCAGCATATGTCTTTGCTACAATGTTATTATAGAGCTTGAAAATGTCATCATTCCCCAAATACTCAAAGAAGTAGAAGAATGACATATAGAGAGCAAAAACAAAAAAAATCTTTTGGGTCAATACAGAAGAGACCTAAATGTCTTGATGCCTTGCATCATCCCCAAATCAAAAACACAAGACAAAAGAAAAGATAAGGGTTTATGACATATGGAAGAATGTAGGTACAAATAGAGGAATGAACATAAATACATGTCAAAGAAAATGATATGAGGGATCACATTATGCACATACAATAAAAAAAAAGAACATGACAATAAGACAAATAAAAGACTAGTAGAGCACATATGAGTCAACCTATAAAGTTCATCCACATCCCAATCTTGTTCATCATATACGAAAGGTAGATAACTAGCCAAAGGGACAACAACAAGTGCCATACTAGGAACATCACTAGGTTCAAAAAGTGGTGAGTCACTCTTTTTAGGAGGACCATCATGGTTGAAATCATCTAAGCTCATGGGAGAGGAAAACAATAAATTTAGCTCATTACGCACTTCCTTATCAATTTTAGTAGTCTCATCATCATCATCAAAGTTAATCACAATAGGAGGTCTAATGATAATATCCATGGAAGGTACTTGTTCTTGTTTTTAGTTGTTGATTTATCACTTTATTGTGTAATACAAGAAATATCACAACATCTATTCTTATGCTCTATAGCATTTCAGTTTCATTTTGTTCGGTTTTGGAGTTGCAATTGTGTAGGAGCGTTCTTATCAACCATGGTTTTCTTTTCTTCCCGTAAGGGAGGAATGGAAGGAAGCATGGGATTTTGTTCAAACACTTTCTCTTTAACTTTATAAACTTCTTTGATTTAGGAGGCACAATAGGACTTATTTGGTAATCTTGTGGTCTCTTATAGGAAATAAGTGAAGGATTTGCTATGGTTTGGTCCTGGTTACTTGGAAGGGCTTTGATTTCAATCATTTTCTTAAAATTTTGATAAATTTGAAAAATAAGTCCTCATAAGGCCTAATAGGTTCCATAGGTTCATGCCAAAATAAATCTAGTGAGAAATTCCCATGGGAAGACACAAAATTAAAACTACTATGGTGCATAGTAAAGATTTCATTTCTAAATGGAAACTTTAAGCATTTATGCACTACTGATGAGACGACATTCATGGAGTGAAGCCATGGGTAGCCTAACTTTACACAAAATTGATCTAATATTGGGATGATGAAGAAGGAGACATTCAATCTTTTCGATCCAACTTGTAAAGGAAGAGTTATCAAACCTAACATAGGGAAAGAAAAACCATTATGTGTTTTGATCCATGCTTTCGATTGTTTATAATTAACTGGATAAAGTTTATGCAAAAAAAAGAATTATTTGGTTATCACTGTAGACATCCAAATTTGACCACTTCCATATGGTCAAACTTGTCTCCTTATTCATCCTCTTCGTCAATATTAATTAAATCACTCACTTAATTAATATTTCATCGTCTATATAAGGTTCCTAAAGTATTTAATTCAATAATTAAATACTTTTACCTTTTACTTCTTTCCTCTCTAAATTAAATAAATATATCACTTTATTTAATTTAGTCATGTGATATTTTGAATTTAAATCAATTTTTAATTCCTCTTTTTCTCTCTCATTGTCACATCCTCTATAACCCTCTTCTAATCCGGATTAATTTAATTAATTTTGGATTAGGATGTGCACACATTAATTAAAAATTAATGTCACATCCTCACATCTTCAAATTTATCCTAAATCTTTCATTAATCCTCTTAATCATGTGTTTGCACAACCTTAATCAAAGTCATTAGACACATTTAACATGCCTTTTTAGTCAACCTTTTCATTTTCCTTTCTTAGCATTGACCCTCTTTCCCATGTGAATTTAAAATTCACATTTATTCCTCCTAGAATCTCCTTTTCCCATGCATCTTCTAGAATATTTGACTTGTCACATCAAGTCACATGAGGACAAGTGCTTCCCTTTTTGGAACCTTGTTTTGTCCATGAGATTCTTCCAAGCATGTGAATTTTTAATTTACATTTATTTTCCCAACTACTTTCTCATTCCCCATGGAAATTTTTGAGGAATTCTAAAATTCCTTGAAAGTCATTTTCATTCTCACTTGGGGACAAGAAGTTCCTTTTTGAGGAAATCTTCTCATCCCCCAAGGTACTTGTCCTTCCTCCACATCACTTGTCCTTCTTCCACCCCACCTACACATCATCACTTCCTAAGCCACTTCACATTCCACATGTCAAGATGTGAGGGCTTGTGAGTCCTTAACTCACCATAGCCCTTCATCTTGGCCTTGTTGGCTTAATCTCAACCATTGAATTCTCTATAGAATTCAAATTCTGCTATAAATACCCCCTCTTTTCTCTCATTTAGGAACCTTATGCATTTGATACCAAACTCTTGTCATTTTGTCATTTGAAACCATACTTAACCAATTTGCACTTGAATCCACCATTATCACACTTTCAAGCTCATCTTGCATCTTGCATTTTCATCTCATTTGCCATCCAAGGAGAAACATCACAAATCACATCAAGGGCCAACTAATGACAATGCAAATAGAAGGTATATCACTTATTTTGCTTTATCTTGCTTTTATTTGTGTTCATCGTAACCTAATCGTGAGGCAATTTTGTGTTTGTTTTCTCTTGCATTTCTAAGTTGTTTGCATTTTCAGATAGATTACGAACACCTCCACATAATCACATTCTCTACACATATGGTATGAATTAATATCCCATTAGTAGGCTTGGTATTGATTCTTTCGACAATGTAAAGAGGACCATCAAGTGCATGTTTAATTATGTAATTTTATGAGAAAGTTGTAACTAAGGTAAAAATGTAGGTTAGCATGAAAACAAATGCATAAAAGAAACCCTAGCTAAACAATGGAGTAAAATAGCATAAAAAAAAGGAAAAGCTTCACCAAATAGCCTTCGTGCCCTCCATGATTGACCTTCATTTCCCTTCTCCATTTGCTGCAAAATGATGTTTTCCCTTAGATTTTGATGAGCAACTATTAACCTATGACAAAGCCCTAAGAAAATATTGAAGGATTGTACTATTGTTGTATATGTACTTAGAAATTGCAAGCAATCCTAAAGTCTGAAGCATAAAGTAGTCAAACATGAAGTTAAGAGGTATCCAAATGAGGTTGAAATTTCCTTTTTATAGAAAAGCCAATTTTGGATGAATGGCCAAGATTGTTAGTTGAGAAATTCCCTACGATCAAAGGATGGAATTGCCTGTGACAACTAGCAATTAGGGTTAGGGAAAAAATAGAGTGAAATTTGATTTTAGAAAAATCAAATCAAAGGTCAAGAATGCATATGACAAGAAGATGTTGGGCTTGGGAAAAGAGACTGCTAGAGGATCAAATAACAATTTAAAATTATTTGATTTAAGAGGCTGAGTTGACCTTTTGAATTAAAAATTAATTTAATTCAAAAGTGGTGGGGTCATGTGATAGTAAATAATTATTTCAAATTATTTACTTAGTGGGAAAGTGAGAATGAGAATTTAAATAAATAATTTTACTTAAGGTTAGAAGAAAAATCAATAAGATAATTAAATAATTAATTATAATTATTTAATTATAAAGAAAATGGATAAGGTGGAAAATAATTAAATAAATCATACAAATTTATTGAATTATAAGAAGACATAAGGAATTAATGACATATTTAAATAAATAAATAAAGTTTATTTATTTAAATAATCAAGAGGAAATAGTTAGGAATTATGACATTAGTACATAATTAAATAATTTAATTATGTGATGAGGATGTTTGATGTAGAAAAATTTGGTTTGCAGGTCTAGGCCATTTTTATGTGTCTACATTTTTCCCCTCTTTGATACAATGTAGCCTGTCGCATTGTGTCATAGAAATTTAGTCAAGACATGCCCAAGTGAAAAATAGGATGAGGAAGAATGATGAGGAGGTAGCAGTATGCCCCCTCGAGAGGACATGTGGGTGCAAAGAACATGAGTAAGCTCTTGAAATAGATGAGAAGACTAGAAGATGAAGGAATAGAAGAAATGTTAGTATAAAGGATATGGATGGTAGGACAAGGAAAAAACCTTCAATATTTTGTCAAAGTAAAAATAGGTGTTGCATAATCATCATTGGGAAGATTATTGTAATGGCCAAAAACACCATGGTATGACGTAGACTAAGGTATGTAAGGTCATCCACTTGGGGAAAACATACAGTCGCAGGCAAGGAATGTCCTAATGCATACTAAGGGCTAAGTTGCCCCAGTCTTTTTGTCAAGACACACCAAAGACAACAATCAAGGAAAAACAAGTCATGAGATGTCATTGGACCTCTAAATCCTTCATGGGACATCCTCGAGGTAGCTAGTAACATGACCAAGAGACAAAAAAACAAAAAGATAAGACAAAATAGACTAGAAAAATCAGCAGCCATTCAATATGTTTTCCAATATTTGTTTGTTGAAGGTGGATTGCTTGACGATTTGATAGTTTGATAGTTTTGATGGTTTGATGGTTTTATAGTCTGAAATTTTGATGGTGCCTATTGTCAGGAAGGACACATCCTAAAAAGGAAAATGACATTTTGACGAGCTCCAAGTCCAAGAAGGACACACCTTGGAGGGAACCATAAAGTGACGAGATTGACATTGTTTTGGCAATTTGACTGATTTTGACTTGATGACTGATTGGACTATGTTGTCTGTTGGCTCTCGATTTGAACGTTGACGTGTAAATGATTGTCTTTTATTCGAGTTTGACTATTTCTAAATTATTTGACTGATGTGATGAACATTGACTCTATTTTGGGATTTTTGAGAGTTATTTGGATGTTTTTTTGTTTTTTGGATATTTTGATTTTTTTGGAGTTTTGATGTTTATGATTGTTTTGGATTTTTGACATGTTCTATTTTTTTTGGATTTATGGAGTTTTATGATTTTATTTTTTGTCTTTCTTGAAATGTTTTAAGAGAATCGAGAAAAATGCATGTGAGATGCCCACACACAAGAATTCAAGAACAAACATGATTGCGCCCCTAGTCAAGTTGAATACCAATTGACAAACAATGATGATGATGATTATGTTGTTGACATGGGAAGGACACATCCTGAAACAACGTGAGGATGATGATAATGCGACTAGAGGATCAAGGTTTGCAGTAGGGCTAGGAACAAAGCCAAGGAACATTTTGGATGATGCGCTAGGTTGCATAACAAGATTGTATGGAGTAGACTTGTTGCATTTGGAATGACATCTTTTCAGGACTGAATGAGATGATGTAGTATCCTTAGACTGTTTGACAAGGGAAAACCAAGATAGGCAAAAAACATGAAAGGATTATAAGTGGCTTTGGTAAAAGATAGGAGACATGAGACTAAAAGATTTGTCATATGATCTTCAAGGACTATGTCACATATGAATAATTAGTTTTATCGAATATATGGGTCTAGATAATGCTATGAAGGAAATGAAATGATGTTTCCTAAATAGTATATGAACAAAGGATAGACATGCCAAGAGTTTTCCCAAAGCATGATTTATGTTTTTCCCCAATCTTTATGGAGATAAAAGTAGGTGGGAAAATGGATGGGAATGATATGGATTAAATAGATGGATGGAAATGCCATAAGAAAATGTCATGAGAAGAGTATGGGAGATGAGACAACTTGCCCCCAAGTGTAATGGTCCACATAGATAATTTCGCTTACACATGACGCCTATTAGCTAGGTTTTCATCATGGTACTTATCCAAAGAGCCATAAGAATGGTTTTCACTATTGGACTTAATTTTTCTCTTTACTATTTTTTTATTTTTGTTTTTTTGATATTTCTGGATGGCCTTGATATTTTACCTGATCACTAAATGTTTTGAATCCACAGAGGGTGTTGATGTAGAGACTGGTGCCATGATATTCCAATAATAACCCTTATGAAGCAGTTTCCTTGTCAGGATCATAGCATTTGCATACAATTGATTGATGTCATTGTGATCCTTTTTGATACTAGAGTTGGCCTTATCAAAATACACAGATCACGATAGAGTGCTATGAGAGTCCTTATAATAAAGAGTTGCTACCAAGATGTGATGGATTTGTGAGGTATGTGTTTTAGACTTTAGGCACGATGTAGGATTATGATGGATGATGGTAGATGTGGAAGGGTTGTTTGGACATTTGGATGAATCACTTTTTATTTTCCAAGCTTGGGATGTTGGATGGGGGAGTTTAAAATTTTGATTAGGATAGTGTTTGGAACCAACACTTTTAGATGTCTTGCTTGATGACCATTTTGAAGGAGGTAGACATTTATTATATGTGGGAGTCCTCTTTTCTGATGGCTCCACATTTTGATTGACTTTTAGATTTGGAATGTTTTCTTTGCTTGATCCATTTTTCTTTGGGATCCATTTTAACTTCATTTGTCCACTTGTATTTTTTTCTGATCCAATGGTCTTTGATGTTTGATTTTGAACTTTGTATTTTTAATAATTTTCTTTTAATTGGTTCTAAACATAAGGCTTAAGATATTGGGAATGACAGTTTATAGTGTGGATTGAAGGAGTGTTAGCAACAACCTTATGAAAAGGATTACTCATGGCCCTTGATTTAATGTTAGTATTAGATAAAGTTTCCCCCAATATTAAGGAGGTATCAATAACATCATTAGATTCTCCAACTAAGGAATAGCCAAGACCTTGATGTCTAGGATTTTCATAAAACTATATTGGTTCTCAAATGCCTTGCCCATGTCGGCATAGTCCTCTTCTTTGATACTGCATGCTTTGACATATTCTCTTTGCGATGCGGTATTTGTCATTTTGGAAGCAAGATGCAATACCATCATTGTGTATGTAGAGATAATTACTTAGTATTTTCTCATCTGCAAGAAATCCTGCTCTGACAAAGATAAATGATCATAGTTGATAAGATGTTGCAGTTGTATTGACATGTTGGATATATTTCTAATTGATATCTTTGTTCTGATTTTGTGAGATGTTAGATTCAGACGATTCTATTGGTGCTTGCAATTCATTTTCAAAACCATATTTATGGTCATTTTCATAGTCTACCAAATTCAACTATAGCTTGATCATTTGCAAATATGTCTAGAGTAGAAGACTCTTGTTCTAGAAAGAGATCATCTATGTGTCCCATGGAGGAAAGTGTCTCATTTTGGGTAATGGTGATGTTCGGATTTTGGGTAGGATCAGCCTTAGATGTTTGATCATGAATGACATAAAGGTAGATGAGTGGATTATTTTGGGTTTCTTGATCAATGGTAGTGTCTTGGTCAAAGATGGGATTGTCTTGGACGACATGATTGGGAATGGAATCTTTGTCAAGGATAGATGTATTTTGGATGCTATGATTATCTAGAAGGACTTCTTGAATGTATTTAAGGATGGGGTCATGGGATGGACTACCTTGATCTTGACATGAAGGTGAAGTTATGATGTCATGCCTTGGGTTTTCCTCTTGACATATATCCTCAAATTTAGGCAATGGAATGTGACTTTGGACAATGATAGAATTTGTATGACTAAATGTATGTTGGGATGGAGTGGCTTGGGAAGGATTAGTGGATGAAGTAATAGGATAGGACACAGAGGCTTGGAAGGGATTAGTGGATGGTTGATTTCCCTTGTCAAAGTTAGGATAAGGGTGATAAATGGATGTTTGTTGTGTATAAATGGTATGGATTGTGTTAAGTGAGTCTTGATAGTGAGGGTAGATGGTTGAATGACTAGGACTTATGGATTGTTGGTAGGAAGGGAATTGGTATTTGGATTGGATGAATTATATTTTAAAGTCTACGGCTTGTTGGTATTGACCATTATGGAGTAATTGGTATTCAACTTGATTAGCAAGCATATCAAGGTGAATGGAAGACATGGTGGTGGATGGTATGAATATTGTAAAGTATACAAAATGAATACCTAAGAGTTTGTCTATGTTGAAAATAATTGCGGATCCTAGGATGTAACTAGAATTTTACAATGGTAAACCTATGGTAAAAGATAAATGCCAACTAAAAGGTGCAAATATGGATAAACTGAGCAAATATTTTCTGGTTTTTGTATATATTCCATTGAGAAAAGATGTTTAGAAACTGATTCAAAATGTTTGGTTCCATACTAAGATAGTGACAGTCATTTTCCTAAGTGACAGGTAGATGTAGTGTTTTAGGTAGCAATTGTGTTGCAATAAAGCATATGTGTTGTTTCAGGTAAAAATTGTGTTGATATAAGGAAGATGCATTATTTTTGGTAGCAATTGCATTGCAATAAAGTAGATGTGTGTTACAACGTCTCGTGTTGTAGTTTGAACAAGGTCTGGTTTTCTTGCAATTTTGATAGATTTGTGAAGTTGTTTCATTTTGACTATGATTTTCCAAATTTGTAAAAGGTGTTTTATGTGTTCATTGAATTAGAAAACACTTGGAAAACACATGATTTTGTCTTGAATTTCTTGAAACAAGCACATTGAAGGGAAACAAAAATCCTAGGGATGGCAAGGACTATATTCACTAGATTCCCACTTGGATTTCTCCAACCACACTTATTCTTAGCGGATTACTTAGAAGCTTGGCCACATTGGCTCCCCCTTACACAACACTCACTTCTCGGGTCAGCCAAGCTTTGAGTTCTCATGAATCTCCCATGAAAAACTCTTCATATCTACTAAGAACTACAAGAACGTGGGATGGTTTGGTAATGACCATTGTTGCAACCAACAAATAGAAAGGATTTTGGCAACTACACAAATGGATTTTAGTGAATACTCGAGGAAGTGACACCTCACAAGCATCTAGCAAGCCATTTAAGGCTTTAATCACTCTAATAGGGGCCTTTATACCTTTAAAAGAAAAGGTAGGTACCCAGTTTTGAATGACACTACACGGCTAAGGCCTACATACCATGGGGACTTGATGGTTTAGTCTTATCCTTTTATATAACAACTCGATAGAAAAACTAATTGGATTTGTTCCCTCTTTCAAGGTAGGACCCTCTAAGATTAAACAAAAGCGAATTGAAAAATTTGTTTTTGGTCATCCAAGATCTCACTAAGGCACAAGGAGATTGCATACACAAAGCTTTCAACTCACACTCACAAGATTATTCATTTTAATGCTCAAATCAAAATATGTGGATGGAAAAGCAACAACCCCTAAGTGTTTTTTATTTCTCAGGATCACAATAAGGTGCAAGAGAATTGTATACACACTAAGGAGTTATCACTACACCACAAGACACATCAAACACTCATTCATTTTAACCCAAACTTATTATGAGACAAGAAAAGTTCTTTTTAAGCCAATGCTAT
Source organism: Sequoia sempervirens (assembly GCA_007258455.2). Taxonomy (NCBI): domain Eukaryota; kingdom Viridiplantae; phylum Streptophyta; class Pinopsida; order Cupressales; family Cupressaceae; genus Sequoia; species Sequoia sempervirens. The sequence goes on along the minus strand of VDFB02100261.1, from coordinate 181,355 downwards.
GAGAATGCAAGAAAAAATTAGCCTTGATGAGTTATAATGTAAGTTGTGCTCATTTTAATCCCATGAGTGAGAATGCATGTTTATTTTAAACCATGAAGAGTGAATGCAAGTTGTAGTTGTGATTGTTTGTTTGTTTGTTGCTTTAGGATTGAAAAATATTTGTAAAATCAACAACAAAACAAGGGTTAGTATCTCCTTCTAGCTTGCCACATGCTGCCAACAACATATCAGTAACCAAAAAGCCCTCACCTATTAAAAATGAAAGTGAAAAACTAGAAATATTATAAAAAACTGAGAGTAAACCTACAATAGGCAAATGCATCATTTTGTATGTCAAATGCATTGCAATAGCAGATGCATCATTCTGCCTAGTAGATGTGGTGCAATAGATCAAATGTGTTGTTTAGGATGTCAAATGTGGCTCAGTACTACGAATGTGTGGTTCTTGAATGTAGATGCATCGCAACACATCAAATGTGGCATAAAACAAACCCTAGCTAAACAATGAAGTACAATGGAGTAATATAGCATAAAACAAAGGAAAAGCTTCACCAAACAACCTTCATGCCCTCCATGATTGACCTTCATTTCCCTTCTCCATTTGCTACAAAATGATGGTTTCCCTCAAATTTTGATGAGAAACTATTAACCTATGACAAAGTCCTAAGAAAATATTGAAGGATTGTACTATTGCTGCAAATATACTTAGAAATTGCAAGTAAGCCTAAAGTTTGAAGCATAAAGTAGTCAAGCATGAAGTCAAGACGTATCCAAATGAGGTTGAAATTTCTTTTTTATAGAAAATCCAATTTTGGATGAATGGCCAAGATTGTTAGTTGAGAAATTCCCTAAGATCAAAGGTTGGAATTGCATGTGACAACTAGCAATTAGGGTGGAATTTGAAATGAAGGGCTGAGATTTGGTTTTAGGAAAATCAAATCAAAGGTCAAGAATGCATGTGACAAGAAAGTGTTGGGATTGGAAAAAGAGACTGTTGGAGAATCAAATAATAATTTAAAATTATTTGATTTAAGAGGCTGAGTTGACCTTCTTAATTAAAAAATAATTTAATTCAAAAGTGGTGGGGTCATGTGACAGTAAATAATTATTTCAAATTATTTACTTAGTGGGAAAGTGAGAATGGGAATTTAAATAAATAATTTTATTTAAGGTTAGAAGAAAAATCAATAAGATAATTAAATAATTGATAATAATTTTTAATTATGAAGAAAATGGATAAGGTGGACAATAATTTAATAAATCATAGGAATTTATTTAATTATAAAAATACATAAGGAATTAATAACGTATTTAAATAAATAAATAAAGTTTATTTATTTAAGTAATCAGGAGGAAATAGTTAGGAATTATGACATTATAATTAAATAATTTAATTATGTAAGGAGGATGTTTGACGTAGAAAAATGTGGTTTGCAAGTCTAGGCCATTTTTATGTGTCTACAAAAGCAATGCCAAGGGACATATTGGTTAGGCCCTTATGAGGTTGAACTTCAATGAAATTGACCAGAGGGTTTATAGGATACTCTTTCATGTGACAATTAATGATGTAAGACAGACTACCTAAAATTTCTATTCCTTGTTCATATTTAAGAATTTTCCTCATATTATCTCTAACAAGAATCGTAGTACCAACAATGTATTCAGAACTCACAAATTTTTGCAACTTGTCTAATTCTTCATCCATTTGTCCCAGGTTCTCTTGAGGGACATTATAAACTATGATTCAAAATCAGTAACATTAGTTGTTGATAAGGAGGTAATAAGAAATGAAGTGTCAAGGGTATGGTCCATAGTGGGTTGACTAGTGTCAACACTATGAGTGAAAGAGTTAGAAAATCCAAGATCCACGGTGAGTGATGTATCATGGGATGACATGAGTCTCAAACTACATCTCATGATAGTATTGGTAATAGGACAACAGGTTGTGAAGGTCATAAAAGTTTCTCCAAACCTAAGGTGTGTTGGAACCTAAAAATTGCTACCATTTTTTGAAAAATTTGAAGCTCCCATATTGAAATTTTTGATTGCAGCACTCAGAAAAGGCACTAATGAAACATGTCCTAGTAGCTTACTTTGAAAAATCATAACTTGAATTCCATTTAGTCTCAAGACAAATCACTTTGCAATCATATTTATCTACCATATGTGAGTGTGTCTACCTGATTTCAACCTCTTATGATTTGATTTGAGGAAGTTTTGAAGTATCAAGTTGAAAGTGTAGTACCCCTCCATTTATGCTTATGTTTTCAGTTTGCATGTTTTCATACTGTTAGACTATGGTACTTTGTTTGGATATTTTGGATCGCTAGTTTTGAGTGATAGTGGATTTATTCTGTGACATGATGATACATTGTATGGTGATTATTGATTTCAGACATGCTTTCATATAGCGTAGATGTTTACTTTCAGATGATTATTGCTATGTATATGTTTATGATGGACTAACTGTTATTTATTTTGTCAGTCTGATGTGACGTGTATTGGTGTGGAGAACAGAATTGCATCACTCACTTGTGAGTGCCCTGTGATGTCCGTGATTTTCTCCGCACGGTGTGCCTATACAATGGTTTATATATATATGCATGTTATTGCTTGGTTGCAGGATTGCAGGTACATGAAACAGACTCCACCTGGTTACTCAGGTCTGAGCATGTCAAGACTCAAAGGATATGTTGATTGGGAGGTAGTAGTTTGGTTCATCCTAGCCTAGTCTATAACCCGGTCATAGTACATCGTCTGTTTAGTTCAGAGTCATAGATTGTCTTGTCTTTTCTGTTTGGATTAATTGCTTGAAAGGTAAAAATGTCAATTTTAATAATAGTTTATTATGTTTTAATTTACTGTTATTTAAATTAATTTTTAAATGTTAAATAAGGTTTTTATATTTTATTAATTAATTAATTAGTTTGTTTAGTTAAGTAATTTGATCGTAAAGATTGAATTTATTTAATTGAATAAATAAATAAATAAAATTAATATTGTTTAAATTGTGTGTGAATAGTTTTTATTTAAAATTAAATATATTTTTGTGGAAATGGTATTTTAAATTGTAAATAAAATTTTGTATTTGGAAATTGGAAAATTAAATGAATTAAAATGCATGCAATTTTTGAAAGAAAGGAATTTTTACGGAGAAGTGGTTGAAGATATTTTTGCACTTCTCGACATGTGTGCAAGTTCCATTTATTGATTATGGTTGAGGAATTTGTTCACGGAGGTTAATTTGGATCTGGAAAAAAACATAGAGGATATACAATTTCTTCACGGGAAAAATATTTTGAGCTATGTAAAACTATTTGTATATGCTTTTTCGGTGTTATCATATATACTTGTGGAAGTTTTCTGGATTGTTATTGGGGATTGATTCTCAGGAAAGTATCTGGAAGCTATAGGCAACAAAGGTTTTCATCACCAGTCAGTTTTCTGAAGCAAGGAACACAGGTATTCCTCTTGTGATTTTCATTTTGTTTGTATTTGAAAAAGATTGTCAGAAGAAAAAAAAGAAAGTTTCAATTTCATTAAAATCTTTGTAGCTCTCGGGAAATTTAATACTGTATATTTTTTGAAGGATTTGTAGATTTCCTCTTAATCTCAGAAAACGTATTTCTCTGTAGAATTAAATTAGTGTAGGGAAAATTATATGAATAGAAAATGGATTTTAAAATCTAAGGGGTAAATTAAATTTTGAATGTAAACTTCTGTGCGTGATATCTTTTGCAAACCCAGAAGAAATTTGTTATTTCCCCGATTTCCCCGTTGTAACCTGTAGAATTTTTTATTTTTTTTTTGTTTTTTTTAAAAAAAACCCCTTTGAAATTTCTAGAAAACCCTCAGGAATTGTATATATAAATATATATGTATATATATATATATATACTGATAAATTGAATTGTGAAAGAAACTTGTTTTTTTTTTTAAACTTATGATTATTTAATTGAATTCGCCATACATAATTAAAATCCGCAGGCGAAATTCATCATAGTTTTTTTTTTTTTTTTATAAATTAAATTCTGAGGATTCCATTTTCGCCGTACGGGAAAATTTTGAAAGTATTTAAAAATAATAATAATAATAATCTCTGTGGGTTTGGGGAGGGCCGAAACCCTCCCTTCACCCCTTATGGGTGGCGCAGCGCCCATGGCTGCACACAGCAGCCATGGGTAAGCCCGGGTTGTGGCCTCCCCACAGGAGGTCGTGAGAGCGGGTTTTAAAAGTTTTATTTTATTTAAATTTTTCAAAAACAAAATTCATATGATATGTGTTAAACTCGATTTTTATTTTATTGTTATATTATATATATATATATATATAATGTGGGAATAAATATGATTAATTGAATATATATATAATTATATATATTATGTTAGGAAAAATAATTTTGGAATTCTTAAGACAAAATATATTTTCTTTAAATTATGTTGCATGTGAAATTTAAAATCAAATATTTTAAGATTGAAAGAGAAAATATAGAATTCACTTTAATGTGAATTTGAGAAAATTTAAATTAGAATAAATTGATTCAAATTCATTTATAGTATGAGAAAAGATTTACATTCAAGTTATTATATTTCTTGTCTATTCATATTGCTTGACATGATTTAGTATATCCTAATGTAGATTCTTATTTCTTCAATTTGCTGTAAGATTGTATTTCTTTTTATTTGGGCAAATTGGGAAAGTCTTAGATGTATAAGTCTTCCAGAATGAATTGTATAGAAAGGGTAATGTTATTATTTTTATGTGTTTCTTGATGTTGGCTTGGGTTGTGCACGTGTTGGAATATGGTGTATTGTTACCTGGTTATAGATAAAAGTTTAATTGACCGTTGAGTGTCATTTGTTATTATGTGATTGAAAATTGTGCACCTTGTAAACCTTAGTCAAGAAAACTTAGAAATCCTTGTTATGTTTAGGGGAGTGGCTCTGTGTAAGGGCCGACACACAAAGTGGTGTCAGGGTAACTTACAAAGAGTTAGTAAGTCAGTGATAACTAAACAACACAGTAGTTAGAATTAAAATCTTTAACAAGATGTTTATGCCTCACTTAATGAATCTTGAGCTAGTTCAGTCTTGAGTATAAGATGAGAAGGCCTAGAATGGAAAATCAGTGTCTTGTTTCTTCAAAAGACATTCGATTCCGCATGATTTTGCAATGGGGCCGGGTTTCGTAGAGGGTTAGGGGTAACCCAAGGTTGGGGGCCGAAACCTAGAAGAAACACTAGGGTAACCTTTGAAATATTGTGATGACACTCCACCTAAAATAATAGTTAATCTTGTGTATGTAGTACATTCAATTGTCTTAAATCTGGAAGCAATGTAACCATCAGTCAGTTATGTACTAGTGTCTAGGGTTAGTAGATTATGTCTAGGTAACCATATTACTATCTCCTAGCACGGGGGGTGGACCTACGGGTACCACATGGTTGGGTGGAACGTGCACCTTACTCCGTTGGGTCCCCAGTTTGTGATCATGGCATCAAGAGCTTCATGGATGGAGAGCTTGCACCTGGATATAGTTATATTTTCTTTATTGCATTATTGTAAAACTTGTATTGTAAAACATCCCTCAATTGTTATGAGGTGAACATTGTAAAATGTAATTATTATTGAACTACCTCATCAGATGGATGAGTATTGTATTATTTTATCAAATGTAATGTAAGAAACAAGTTTGTACTTTATTATGTTTTAAATGGAATTCCAAATGATATGCAATGTCTATTTTTAATGTTTATGTTAATTAAATATATGCAATGTGAAATACTAAAGTCATCTATGGAAACTCAAAGTAGTGTACCGTCGCGTAACTTAATGAATGTATGCAACTAATTAACTTAATAATTATACTCAAAAAAAATTGTATTACACCTTTATAACACAATTGCAACATTCCTTAGGTTATTATGACGGGGCATTATAGAAAGGTTCTGGGAAAGGTTTGTTGTCTACACAGTAAAATCTGTCAAAAAGGGGAAAATTTGGAGGAAAATTATTATCAACTAGAAGATTTTCATCATGAACCGATTGGTGGCTCAGCTTCTTCGAACCTTAATGTGCTTTCATGCCAATTTTCAGAACCTCAACTCTTCATTTGGTATTTTTTCAAAATAAAATCCAAATGGGTTTTGCACAGTTTTGACATCTCCACTTTCAGAAAGTTGTCACAGAGGTCAACTTTGATGCCTGATATTTTATGAAGGAGATGGATTAATGGAAAACCATTTTGCAAACATGTTCACTTGACCTAGATGAACTAATATCTAGGATGGAAACTTCTCATAATCACATTTTGCATTTTTAGAAAATAGCAAGTTGGCGAGTTTCAATTGGGTTTGACAGGAGTAGTTTTTAAAAAAGGGTTGAGTGAGCTACTTTGATTGTTAACAATTTTCAGTCCTAATAACTTCATGCCCAACCATTTGAAAAGCATACTCTCCTATTATAACTCATTATGTTGGTTCATTTTCATGGCTCAAGGAGAATTTTTTATTAGTTTTCCAAACTGATTTTGGAGGTTATTTGATTATAATGTGAAATGACAGGAAGAAAATTATAATGACTACCCACTCAAAATTTTGAATGCATTTCATATTTTTGGGTTATTCTTAGACACCTTCTAGAAGGTCTTGAAAGGAATAGCATTAATAATTGGAGCCAGATCAAAAGGATGTTACAACCACCAAAGGGAATTAGTGTTGTTTTCAATGATAATGCCTTCAAAACTATGCATGTTAATATATGTCATAGCATAGAATGTTGATAAACATAATGCACTTAGTGCATATAGTACAAGATAGTGTTGGCTAGATGGAGAAATGACAATCAAAATAGTAAAAGGGGAAATATATAGGTGACCTTGTAAGATGGCATAAATGGTAGTGATTATCAAAAGAGGAAAAAAGTAACTCAATGGGAAGTGAATTAAAAGAGCCATGATATGGCAGCTCAAATCTTGACATGAACAAAAAAATACCTTGTGGCTCACATTTTTCATAGCAAAGAATTTTTTCTTGAAGTTTGAGTAATATGACCAATACAAATACAAATGCAGCTACAAGCAATGAAAGGGTGGATGTTTGTTGATAGGACCACATGGAATAATTTTGTGGGAAAAGGTTTATTTCAAACACCATTAAAATATTTCTTTCACTTGGTCAATTCAATATACTTGAAGATATTAAGTTTCAAAGTTTCAGTTGCAAGAAAATGGCTAGGCTAAATACATTAGGGAAAAGGGTTTTATTAGAGAAAAGCTTAGAGGTGGAGAAAATACTGATCGTTCTCTCCATGGTTTGGCAACCTACATTGATGTTTTGGAAGATATAGTAGAAAAGAGTTCATGAATGTGATTAAAAAATATATGGAAAAGAATCACCTATCGTGTTCAACTCTCAACAATAGCTAAAAGGGAGGCTTATAAATAATGATTGAAGAGAACCTACATTCATTAGTCACAGGTAGTTCTATGATAGAAAAATGGTTAAAGCTTTCACTGCGATCTCACAAGGCTATAGATAATAAAAATAAAAATCCTATTTGGTGGGAATAAATAAAATTTTCATGGGTTCATTTATTTCAATCTCCCGGCATGGGGCTAATCTTTTCCTAAAGTTCAATTTCGGATCCACATGAAAGCCTTGCCTAGATTCAAATAACATGAGCATATCAACATCATCCTTCTAAGAATGATGATGATGAGGATAAATTCATATGCACATTAGAAGATGAGGGTGGAAGAATTGTTAGAGAGAATATGAAAGATAATGATGTTCTAGTTGAGTACATGATAAGAAGGGAGACTCAACACTGCACACTGATATCATTGTTGAGATCATCAGCAAGGTACTTCATAAATATCAATACCAGATGAAGCATTTTGAGAAAAATGTATAATGAGAAATGAATGGCACCGTCCTATTATGTTTGTCTTAATATGGCCCCTCTTTGATTCCTTCTAGCTATAGATTTTGTAGTTGTTCAATCTATCAGAAAGTATTATGCATTACCATGTGGAGGCGGCTTGCTGTTCTCGACATTGAGGATAAAAATAGAATCTTGGTATAGCTAAAATGAGAGGATCATATGAATGTACATCACATTACAAAGATATTGGTGCTTATATGAAAGCATTCTCTCCTAGATGTTGTCAATAACTTCATGCATAACTGAGACGGGTGAGACATTAGAAGATTGTGGTCTGCATCACAAGAATTTTAGGGTTCCTGCTAGTAGCATGAAATATCATTCTAAAGAAGTAGGAGAGGACAAGCCACATTATTTCAAGAAAAGAAATGCTTCATCCATCTGATTAGAAGAGTCCAAGCTAACTTGCATGGTTTGCACGTTTGTAATAAAGGATAAAGTTTCAAATGTCTTTATGTGAGGCACAAAGACGATCTCCTGCACTCTTGGAAACAACCTGGCAAGAAACCCTAAAATTAGTATTGCAAAGAAAAATCTTATCAGAGGGACTTTGACTTATCAGAGTGAGTAAGATGTGAGTCCCTCCAATGGCCCGACAAGAGTAAAACATTAACAAGAGAAGCATCAAAGAGAAATAATCATATTGGATGGAGTTAAAGATAAGTCTCCTTGATACTCTAAAAACATAAATTATTAAAGATTATGGGGAGAAATATAAATGTTGGAATGTGGTAAATGTTTTTAAATTCACCAGCGTTGAATTTTCAAATATAAGTTGTGTGGAGAGCGTGTAAAAGGGGATTTTTGTGAAGGAATAAAAGGTGGAGAATTATTAAATAAAGGTAGAATATTTTTCTACAAAGTAAAATACTTTCGTTAAGATGGGAAATATTTTCACCAAAAGAGTTATAAAGTGGGTAAATATTTTTATCCGAGTTATGTGGTGAGAATGCCTATAGATAAAATAGTGAAACATTTTCACCATAGGTAAATATAAGCAACGAATTGCTGGAAACAGAATTAAAGACTAAAGTATTGCCAAATACTTTAATTTTTCACGGGAGTACAACAATAAATAAAATGAAAATTAAAGTATTTTAATTTGTCGAAGGCAATTAATTAAATGAAGAGTTGCACCGTATAGATATCAAGGGTCATAACCCTAAAAAAGCAATGTATATAGGTAAGATGAAATCATCATCAACCAATAATTAGAATTAGACAATAGGTTAGGAAATCATCATTATCATCACCATCAATAGTAGTAGATCATTAGTATAGATTATTCCATCCATCCATTTTCATATCTCAAAACTTCTGCTATTAATGTATATGTTTTGGAGCAAGATAATGGAGAAGATTATTCTTAATTGGTGAATTCATTGTCAGTGTTCAACTATTGTGTTAATTTTCATGCTTATATGTTGTGTTGTCTCCAAAGTGGTTCTATTAAGTTATTCAAATTTATATGATTTGTTAGGACACATTTGATGTTGTTGTGTGGTTTCATTGATTAGTTTCTGGTTGGAGTGAATTAAAAACCCTTTCAAATAATTTATTTTAATTGGTTCCTTCCAAGGATTAAAATCCTTTTAAAGTGGTTGTTCTGATTGGTTTTTCTCAAACTAAGAATTAATAATCCTTTCATGTTGTCACAGAAATTTTGGGGATAACAATGGGATTTATAAAGAAGAGTACAGTAGCTAACTAACCTAAAAATTTGTACAAGGTGCAAACATTTAAAAGTTCCCAACAATTAGAGTTAAGCTAAGGAGTAGATCCACCTATCCTACAAATCTGTCTCCATCACCATAATCCACCCATCGACTCCATTCACCCAATAGATTAGGAATTGGTCAACTTTATAACATTTTTATACAAATTCAACTCACACTCTCAATTATTCAAACACTTTCACTAGGAACTAGTTAGTAAGCTTTGCATCTACTTCACACCCTTGTGCCATAGTGAGTAGATTTCCCAAATTAGAGATCATACCCAAACATTCAAATCTGTCTTATCATTTAGGTACACCCACCTTGGTTTTGTAGAGCCTAAAGAGTAGGGGGTTGTTAATCACATTCACCCCATTAATTAGACAAAAATGTACTAAGAGACTGGCACCCTCTTAAGGTTCAAAACCTACATTTTTGAGACCTAACAAGGTGCACCCAAAATGGAGAGTAGGCACTAGATAAATGCTTCAAACACTCAAGAATAGGGAGGGCGGGTGCAAAAATTTGGGGGCCCAAAAAGTGGCCAACTTTTTAAATATCAATTGAAAAGCCATAATGAAAGCACGTTATAACATGGTCGTGTTATGGCTTGGTGTGATCGAGCCTAAGACTTGGTCACACCAAGCCTATAACACACTCACATTATAATGTGAGCACGTTATGAGTTGTTATAAGAAAAGAAAAAAAACTGAATTCATTTTTAGACTATCACATTTCCTCCATCCATGGCTTACAAACCCTTCCAAGGCATGCTCAAGTTGTGGGGACCCCAAATTTTATAGTTTATTCACCAAATCTTTGCTATTTCTTCACCAAAATGTCATAGTGTCGATGGGGAGGTCAAAGGAGTATGTTTTTATTATTTTTTTGTGAATTTGTTATTAAATAGGTAAATTTAATATGTTTTTCATGTTAATTTCTTTAATTTTTAGGAGTTGATAATCCACTTGATTCTCCTCAAATACTTCTCCTCATTAACAACCACACCAAAAAATCCTGATGAACAACTACAACAAAAAACTCCAACAATTCCTCAACATCCTTCTAAACTCAACAAAATTTAATGGGTGAAATTGAAAATAACAAAAAAAATTTTGGAGAGTTAATTACGAGGTTGAATAATCCTGTAAGTTAAACCTCAGAGAGAACCACATTTGCAAATTCACTTAAAGTTATGTTAACACATGTAGATGTAATTAGAAAGAAATTAAGTGGTTGGGTGGATAAGAGGTGAGAGTACAAAGAATTTTATGTAGATAAACATTCCTACAAACAATTAAAAAATGAGAAAAATATAAAATATGACTTGTTTTCACCATTCACTAACCCACACACAAATTAACGTCTTAACCTTACAAGAAAGAGGTTTCCTATCCATTGGTGCAACCACCAAGGAATAAAGGATAATTTTTGGCAGAAGTGGTGGATGGTTTTTGACCATCACCCATGCAACAATAACGAGGTCTCCCAATATTTCTTGAGGAAACTCTATTGTGAGTTTGTTCTCAAAAAAATGCCCAACTATTTTGATATGTGAGACATCTAGGGGAGAGGTGGTGGGTCGGCATAGGATAGAATAGGTGCACGTCTTAATCCTTAGTGGCCAACAAGATGAACACTCACTAGACCAGGTTATGAGCATGTTGCTATCTGTTCTATTGTGATGGAGAGTGTTGAGGTAGATACTCTATAGTCTATATAATTTGTCTGATCTAGATTATCATTAGGCATGTGAGTCCTGTAGTACAATGTGAGCTAGGGGAGACTTTGAGGGGTAGGGTTCCAACCCATATTTTTCAGGCTTGTGGGTCCACCTGTACATATGACCCCATAGATAGTCAGCAGGTTGGTGTGCAGGCTAATTCTGTAGCTAACCAATTGACGATGGAAAATGCCATGTTGAATGAGGCTTTTAGCCTCGATATTTATGTAAATGTTAGCATGTCTAATGAATTTAATTTATTAAATTTCTTTTTTGAAATGCAAGATTATCTAATTTAGTTTAATAATTGTAATAAAATTTGAGGGTCATAGTGTTCATACTATTTTCATCGGCCCTCCACCTCCTTATTACTCCATGACATCTACTACTGAGGTATGTAACTAGTAAACAATTATAAATATTACATGTGAATAGCATTGTTATATGAATGGTATTCCAATATATATTTTGGATGCTGAACATGTTAGTATTGGAGATTTCATGGCGACACCTCCCAATGGCGGTGGAGTTCAAACCTTCACTCAGGTAATAGAATAGAGAGTTTAACTAATGAATTGTACTTAATAGATTTGTGTAGTTCATATTCATATCATTGATTGCATTGCATTGTACGTCTTTCAAACTCAAAGAATTACATCAAATTGTATAACTAATAACTAGATGTTGATAGATGACAAAATTTCCACTAAAATATAGTCTTTTAGAAAGTCAACATAAACAGTGATGCAATAAATTCACGACATAACTAGTAACTAGAAGTAGCTACCAATTACATTTTCTTTTCATGGCATTCCATTAGACCACATTTTATTGAGGCATTTTTTCAAATAGTTCACTGCCTTGTCTATGATATGGATGCTTGGAAAAAATCTATCAAAGCATAATAGTAAGCAATATCATAGACAAGGAATTGAGCTATTTGAAAAATTCCTCAAAGAAATGCAGTCTCATGGTGATGTCCATACATGTCTACCAAATCATTTTATCAAATAGTTCACTCCCTTGATTCTATGGCTAAAAGCCTGAAATAGGTGCTTTCCAACAAACTATGGATGCTTGGAAAAAATGTATCAAAGAATAATAGTAAGCAATAGCATAGAAAAGATAGTGAGTTGTTTGAAAAAATGCCTCAAAGAAATGTGGTCTCATGGTAATGGAATAAAATTGCATCACCATGAGACCACATTTCTTTGAGGCATTTTTTTCAAACAACTTTTTTCCTTAAGAATAGATAATCCTCTTTAATCAAATCAAATCATTTTAAGGTCTTGAATTTGATCCCCAAATCTAATCCCATGCTCCATCTTCATCCTTTGATCCTATTCTTCCAATCCCAAAGTTCATTTCTAATCCATCATCCTAATTTCCATCCTTTTCCAAAATCAATACCAATCTTTCTTCCAATCAATCCTCCCCCCTATCTAACCATCTAATCTATCCTCCATCCAACCTAATCTATTCTAATCTAGCTTCATCTATTCCAACCACTGCCAAACATATTGATGATGATGAGGATAGCCTTTTTGACCAACCTGAATATAATCCTAATGATGGAAATGAGAGCATTGTGGATCACCTTGAAACCATTTTCAATAGATATAATGCTCCAAGTTTCCACCAATTCCCAATCCAAAGCACCCCTCAAGTCCCATCCATATTATCCCCATCCACCACCACTAATTCTATCCTCACCCACTACTTTCATAATTATAAGTATGTGTACCATATAAAAATGGATCTTTGACATTTTCATGGTCATTTAGGTCTTTTTCATATGATTCTTGGCTTATTTTGCTTAGATTTAATGTTGCAATATAACTTATGCATTCAAATTAGGTCTTGAATATTCAAATTATGATGTCTTGTGAAGGTGTCGTGAAGTGTTGTAACACAATTCTACACTTTTCTATACTTTCCTTATTATAATTCATCTAAATATTTCCTTTTTATCCCTTATCAAGTCCTATTTCAAAGTGTTGTAAAGGCTTGTAACAAGCTTTCACACTTTTGTAGGCTTTTCATCACTAATTACACCTTTCTTATGCTTTATTTGGCCCCTTTATGCACTTATAGGCCTTAATTAAGTGTATTTTTGAATGTAAACCTGACAAACAACATTAAAGATGACTTAATTCTTGACACCCACTTGCAAGCCTTGAGTGGGACCCATTCACCATAGGTGGTGAATGAGTCCCTTTTGGCACAAAATTCAAAATAAATTCAAATTTCCTTTGGCATTTTATTCACTAAGACCTTATGTCAACATGTTATGTTGTATTTTTTGATAATTAGGGCATAAGTGTATAAATAAATGTTTTTCTATCCATTTTACACCTAATTCATTCAAGCATTCAGCATTGCATTCAATCTCATTCATTCACTTAAGCATCATAGCATCTGTTGGCCTCCTCTAATCATTTAATAACTAAGCCCTTAGAGGTGTGACTTAGAAATTGAGCATTTGCACTAAGTAGCTATCTCACTCATCATGAATGTGCCTTTCATTTGTCAACCCAGGGATGCAAACTTGAAATGGGTTAGCACTGTATGTGCATTAGGACTTCATTGTAATCATCCACAAACTAGGAAAGAAAGAATGTTGGAAATGAAGTGCTAGAAAGAAATCAACTTAAATAATTAGCATGAATCAACATCTACACTAAGAATTAACAATTAGAATGGAAATGAAGGATATAAATGGAAATCTTGACAAACAGACAGGAAACTACTCTGTCTGTCTTGGCTGCAAGAACAATCATAGAACATAATTTTAGTGGCTGCAGGAATAGACAGTTGCTGAAATTGAAACTTACTACTGAACAAAAAATAACTTCTAAATTAAATATGTGGAATTATCACCAAGTGGGGCCCCTTGTGTGAGTCTCCCTTAGACTAACTCAAATGCAACAACTTAGAATATCATATTATTTCTTGAAAACATGATTACAACATCTCAACAATATGACTGTATTACTAAAACTAGAAAATGCGAATACAAACTCAGAACATCCAACCTTATCAAAAGGGGCATCTAACCATTATTTAAGAGAGAAAAACTATTGATTACCCCTAACTACCTTGACAGTCGACTCCATCAAAATAGGAGGATGCCACTTATTGAAAGCATCGAAAAAGATGGAGGAAGTTATGCATGGACCGACTTGGTAAAAGCAGACTTGCTCCAATGGGAATCTAGCACAACACACTTCCTAGATTTTCTCAACAAAAATATGACCATTAAAAAGGTAGTTACATTCTTTTATTCGAATTAGGAATTTCCCTCCATGAGATTTTTCCCTCCTTGACCTCTTAATGATCATCGTCTTGATTTTCTTGGTAACTGACTAGCTGGAAAGAGTTTCTCCCACTTGGCAAGCTTCGTTGACATCAACATTTTAGTGGAAACCTACATAATAACATTAGCACACATAAACAATTGTATATCTATAACTACCTTAGTAACATTCATTCAACCACTTGTAAAATCAACAAGGATAATTCACATAGCATGATAGTTTCATTAAAGTCACATGGATAAACTTATGCCCAAGGTCTATGGTTTTTAAGGAAAATGTCAACAATCAAGTGTCAAATTCTATGATAGCAACAACAAATATATATAGTGAACCCTATCAAAATTGAGCCATTAATTGAGCTCATCATTTCCCCCAACCTAATGTTTTTCTTGTCCTCTAGCAGAAGGAGTACTATTCTTTTGCCTAGTCAATGTCATGAAGTCACCAATTGCCAGTTGTCCCACATCGGTCTCTGCAGTTTCCAAATTAGGATCCTAGTAGAATCCTTGTTTGTTCTCCAATTTGTTCCATCTTTCCCTTTTTGTAGCTATGTCACACTAGTAAAACTTGTAATTTGGCATAGGCCAGAATATTGTAGGTGGTTGAAATGTTAATGGAAGCCAAAACTATTGTCTCAACCTTCCAATCTATATGTATTTGTCAACTCTTTTGCATGTTGCAACATAATTCTATAAAGAGTGTGGTTCAACTTGTTTCAACTCTTTTGGAAAATTGTTCCACCTTCTCATATTCCTTGTAGGCTTCTTCTCTAATAGACATAATCCTACTCTTGTAGCTTGGGTGATAAAGGATCCTATGCCATGTCTAGAAAATATCTGCATGGTTACTAGATTCAGCCCTGAGAGGCCAGGGAGTATGAAATTCCCTTTCCCTATAAGTTCTATACTATTGTCCCTAGCTAATTTCATTCTTAATCTAGGACATAAATTCCTTTAAATGGAGGTATCCAATATACAATAAGGGATTCCAATCATGATCATCAGACACAACATAATTATGTTGGTATAGTTAACACAACACATTTTTAACATTAGGAGGGGCAAATTGATAAGCCTGGAAAAATTCATGTAGAGTGTCAAGAGAAGGACTCAAACCTGAAATAATCCTTGAAAGTTTAAAATAAATATTTCACTCCTAGAAATGCAGGGCATACACTCTTGGAGGATTTTTTCATGCCAACATTTTGGGTATTAAATATTCCACATTGTCTACCTTTTTCATCAAGGAAACAATCTTGACATTCTTTTCTTTAATCTCTATATTTTTCTTTTTAATCTCACTATGTAGCTTTCATTTCTCCTTTTTCTATTTCTCCTCTTTTCTTTCCATCTCACTCCATAGTTTCAGAGCTACATCATTCCATGAAAAGGAAGGAGGTTTATGTGTTCCTACCAAAATCTTCCCTGGCATAGATTCCTATTGTTCAAACAACACTAGTTACATTGATTCTAGTTGCTCATTCTGCTCATTGATCTCTAGCAACAAGAATTCTTGACTCTCATCTTGTTCTTGTTCTAGGGGTTTTTTCCTTTCATGTTGCTCCTGATTCTCAACCTATTCTGCAATGGTAGCAAGCTCTGCTAATATGATATTTTCTTGTTCATCAAAAATATATTTTTCCTCAACATTCACCTACCCCATTGGGGCTTCTGTCTCCTCCCTAAATGTTTTTCTAAGCCTAAGGCTTCTCTTTGGAGGTACACCAGTTGCTGGCCCAACTGGTTTTGATTTCTTAGGAGGGTTTTTATCTTTTTCTTCGGCTGCAGGAAGAATAGTGTTATCAACCTTTTGTTTCCTAGGGCTTGGTGTTGCTTTTTCTATCATTTGCTTCGTGGCCTTCCCCTTTCTCATTTCTGCCTCTTTCATTTGTGCTTTCTCTCTCCTGAGGGAAGCCCTAGTTTGAAATGGGGTTTTGGGAAGAACATTAATATCAAATTTTGAGGATGAACTTTTCTCATCTAAATATTTTGACTTAGAAGAACCAATTTCGATAGCTTGCTGAGCTGTAGGAGGGTTTGAACTAGGGTTTGTACTAGAGGTTGATGCTTCAGGAGTGGTTTCAATAGCCCTCTCTTCCATACTAACCCTACGAGGTTGAGACTGACCTCTAGGACATATATTTTCTAGTCTAAATTGATCAATGTTTACAAATTCTTCCCATGTCATGTCAAAAACCTCTTGCAAAGATTTCTCTACTAACAATTTTATTAAATAATGGTGAATGACAAAATTATTGCTACATTTTTTTGTTTTGACCACCATGATGGCAAGGAGGTGGTATAGCACATTGGGCACGTTCATTATTCTTCCATGCCTCATATGGTTCAAGAGCTTGAAGTGTATAGAATGGAGGCATGGCTGGTGGCCCTCACAAGTAATATACTTGACAATGTGGATGGCTACTTGTTTCCATGGCTTTGGTAGAGAAATTCTCTTCATACCTTGCTTATCCACAACCAATGGAGGGTCACTAGGTTCAATAAATTCAGTCCTGGATAACCTTGCATCTCTAGTAGCAGGGTATGGCTCTCCATCGATAGGTAAACCGATTACCTCTGAAATTATCTCCTTAGTATCAATCACCTCTAACCTTTTTATTATTACCTTCCCCTTAGAGAGCGTCTGTGCAAATTCTTGTGCAATGTCCTCATTGTAGCTATCAAGTTTCAAGAAATAATCCAGCCATCCACAATTCTCAAACTCTGCCAAAGAAGGTGCATCATGAACCATGGGTTCATTCCTAATTAGCTGAGCTCCCATTGTTTCAGTTGTTCGCAATCAAACAAGCACTTCAACTAAATTTCCTTTTCCTATAATCTATCTCTCAAAACCCTAACTTCTTCTTCCTACAATTCTTTTGTAGTGTTGATGCCAATGTTATGTAGCTCACCAATTTACCTTTTTTGGGTGACTAGGAAATAAAGAACAATAAATGAAGGGTATCATCAAGAAAAATGGTGGTGGTTCAGTGAAATTTCACACATGCAAATTGTCATTTCAATTTATTATTCAAATTAGCTTATTTCAAATTTGCTGATATGGATGACACGTGGACTTGTGAGTTGACACTCCCCCCAACCTAAATTATAGCATGTGTCCACATAGACTGGGTGGTAATTATGATTGGACAAGGTGAAGTACAATTTTATACTATGTGAAATATCCATATTAAATTACAGTGTTTAAAGAAATGCACTAAAGGTAATTAAGATATAACAAATTGTCACGTATGTACTTGAAAACATGGAGTATCTTTGGAAAGATTGTGGAGAAAGTAACGATTACCTTTAAAAAATATGGTTGAGAAATAAATGTAGTGGTGATGGAATGAAGTGATGGTGAAGTGGAGTGATGGTGGAGTTATGGAAGAGAGAGAAGATGGAGATGGATGGGCGGATGGGTGGATTAATGAAGAAGTGGATTCCCACAAAAGTGGAAATCTTTATTATGAAGTGATTGCATGTGTACTTGGATTAGTTAGAAGGAGGGACACTAGGTCCGCTTCCTTCGGCTGCAAGAAGTTTGAAGGTTGGGTGTTGGTTAAATTGTTTCATGAATTCCTCCTTAGATGGTGATCGTTGACCATAATTTTGAATCTGACAAGGTCAATGGTTGTGAGTTGTACAACATCATTGGGAAAGACTTCTACAACTTCATATAGTCCCAACCATCTAGTTTGCAATTTTCCTGCATTAAAGTGATACTTGGAGTCACAAAGGAGTGCCCAGTCACCAGGCTGGAAGTTCTTTTCCTCTATATACCTATGATTCCAATTGACCCTTTTATTTTGCACTACCTTAGTATGATGCAGGGTTGTATTTCTCATTTCATCAAAAGCATTCATCTACATGATTATGTCCTTTTGTGCCTCATAAATGTCCATCCCAAGAAGTAGTGCAGTCCTAAGAGTCTTATACTCAAATTCAATGGGCATCATAGCTATCATCCCATATAGTAATTCAAAAGGATTAAAACCTGTGGTTGTTTTCCAGGTGGTCCTATAAGCCCATACAACTTATGGTAGCCTATTTTCCCATTCTTTCCTATGAATAGCCACTATTTTGGTGAAAATTTCCTCAATTTCCCTGTTGGTCACCTCAGATTGGCCATTGGTATGAGGGTGATAGGGGGTAGATTTCTTGTGCCTTACATTATATTCACTGACTAGTGTTGTAACAAGGGTTGATGTAAATTCAGCCCCTTACTCAGTCACTATCTCCCTTGGGACCCCATAACAAGTAAATATTTCCTCATAAATAAATTATGCAAACTTATTATCTCTAGCATGCTTCATTGATTTAACCTCAACCCACTTGGTCACATAGTTAGTGCAAACCAAGATGTAGGATTTACCATTTGATGGAGGATCAATGTGACCTACAAAATCCAATCCCCATTTATCAAATGGAGTGATGACTACCTGTGGGTAAAGAGGCATCTCATCAGACTTAGTTGGCTAGCCCATCCTCTGGCATCTATCACACTTCCTGGTATACCTGTTTGCATCCTTATGAAGTACGGACTAGTAATATCTTGTATTAAGAATCTTCATTGCCATCCTCTTGGATGCAAAATTCCCTCCACAGGGTTCATTGTGACATGCATGCAATATATCATATGTCTCATATTCCCTTACACATCTCCTCATTACATGGTCTGGTCCAGTGTAGAATAAACAACCTACAATCCATGAGAAAGGCAAGGTTTTCTCAATTAGTACCCTTCTCTCTTTTGGAGAAAAATGAGGAGGCACTCCCCCTATAACTAGGTAATTAGCTATGTCAGCATACCAAGGTGTATACACACTGATGGAAAACAAATGCTCATCAAGGAAAAATTCATCAATGACTTGAGTATCCTATGATGCAGTCAATCTAGAAAGAAAGTCTGCTACAACATTTTCCTTTCTTGGTTTATCAACAATGGTGATGTCAAACTCCTACATCAGCAACAACCATCTTAGTAGCCTTCCTAAAATAAAGGGCTTATTCATGAGGTATCTTATGGATGCATGGTTTGTATGAATGAATATATGAAAGCCTGTTATGTAGTGCCTAAATTTTTTAAGGGGATAGATGACTGGAAACATTTATTTTTTTGTCACTTTGTAATTGAATATAACTCCTTGTAAGTTTTCTCTGACAAAATAGATAGCATACTCAATTGCTCCTTCTTTCTATCCCAAGATAGCTCCTATAGAATAATCTGATGCATTTTTATGAATGTGAAAAGGAAGCTCCCAATTAGTACCTTTGAGTACAGGAGCATGGGTTAAAGCTACTTTCAAATCAGAGAATGCCTTATCACTGTCCTTTGTCCACTAAAATTCAACATCTTTAGTTAGAATATTGTACAGTGGTGTTGCCAGTTTGCTAAAATCTTTGATGAAATTCCTATAGTACCCTACATGACACAATAAACTTCTAACATCTTTTTGCTTTGCAAGAATAGGCAGATTGATAATCACTTCAATCTTGGTTGGGTCTACTTGAATTCCCTTTTGAGAGATGTAGTGGCCAAGGACTACTCCTTCCTACATCATCATGAAACACTTCTCACTATTCAAGGACAGATTATGGTCTTCACATCTCTGTAAAACCTTTTTTTATATTCTCTAGTGCCTTTGTAAAATCAGCACCATAGGTAGTAAAATCATCCATATATGTTGAGAATTGTGACTCGAACTACTGGCCTGATCCCTTCCTAAAGCAGTTCTATTTTCTTCCTTCATCAGCGTGAGTTAAGTCACGGGGTTCTAAAAGTTTATAATTGGGTAACATCAAGCTGGTCACGGGATCGCTAGATTTCCTAACTTCGAAACTCTTGTTGCGGGGTTCGTAATTTTCATAACCTCCTGACATGGTGATCTCCTTGATGTCACAAGTTTTGAGAAATTCATAACCTCTGATAGAGGTTAGGAAGTTTGAGTTTTGAGTGATAGTGCGATGCCTTTGTCGACATGTCACAGCTTTTGGGAACTTTGTAATCTCTATCATGAGGTTTGGAAGTTTGGGTTTTGAGTGATGCAACGATCCCTTTGTTAGCGTGTTGCAGGATTGAGGAACTTTGTAACCTCTAACATGAGGTTCAAAAGTATTAGTTTTGGGCGATAGCAGGTTTTGGAAACTTCGTAACCTCTGTCAAGAGGTTGTGAAGTTCGGTTCTCCAGTGATAAAGCAACTTGGATGTCGATGGATGTGGGGTCCACTTGAGACCTGATAAGGTTGGTGGATCATGATGAAGGTCGATAGGTGGTGATGACATGGAGGACAGATGGCATGTGGGCCCATGTACTCAATGGTTTAATCAATGACTCATGGAGAATCCTAACTCCAACGGTGGAGATTTTTTTGACTGCTTATCCAACGAGCAACATTGGAGATGGCGTGTGGCTTGAGGTGAAATCCTAAAAGGGTGCAGTAGCTGAATGGTCTATTGGTAATAGAGAAGTAGTATTCTCTGGTCTCTCTTGTGTCACTCTGGAAGCTCTTATAGAGAAAAGCTCAACTAGGAGGCTAGAGCCAAATGATAGTTACTTGGGCAAGCCGAGCTATAGGCTGAAAGACTAGATGCAATGAAGGCTTAGAGATGACTCTCTCGGAGCTCAAAGTAGAGAGTGGTGGTGACAATCAGCCGTAGTAACTAGAAGGTGTAGAGGCTACATGTGAGGCTATAAGGTTGGGTGTTGAACAAGCTGAGAGGTCGAGGTATTAGATTCAGGCCAAGAATCCAGATTGAGATAGAGAGGAAGGCGATCTTGATGCTAAGAGACGGATCTCATAGAAGGTGAAGGCCAAGCAACTGTTTGACAAAGAGGCTGAGAGGCCAGTAGTTGAGTCATGTAGCTATGTAGCCATGAGATGTCTCCTGCTAAGTGAGATAGTCACGTGGGGTTGTGTTGTTGAACTTTCTCTAGAATGAAACAAGATGTAAATCTCTTGTAAAGGCTGTGAGTTTGATATTGTATTGTAACTATTTTTTTTTGCTGAATAATACAATGGCAATCTAGTTTTTTGGACTGTGGGGTTTTTACCTGAAAGGGTTTTCCCCACGTATATTTGTGTGTTCATTTCTTTTGTTTCATCTTTCATAGTTGTCTATGCTGGTGTTGGATCTGGTTAAATCTTCATGCACTTTTCCCATAAGGGTTAATGTGGGAAATTGACTATGCATGTTTCCGCTTTGTTGTATAGTAGTAGTGTCTTTGAAGCAACTTGAAGGAATTAAAATCCCTGAAGGCATTGCTCTTCTTAGATGTTTCTATCTAAGATGAACCGATTTCCCAACAAGTAGTATCAGAGCCTTCTTCTGGGATGTGTTTCTTCTTGGTGTGTTACTAGTTCTAGGTATTCCTTCTGTGAAGATTTCTTAGTCTGTCAGGCTTGACGAACTCTAGAGGAATCAACTAATGTTTGATCCTTTGGTGAGTAAAATTCCTTGCTCTTTTGAGACAACACACAACATGAAAGACATTGAAGATGGAGAAATTGGAGATGATCATATTCTAATGATGTGGTTTGAGGCTCCTAGTTGGCAGCAAATGATCCTGATACAAGGAGTGTTAGTTTATGCTTATGGTTGTGTTGCAACAAGGTGTGGTTCATACTGGGTATCTGTGTGAGAGGCTCCCTGATGGTATGGAGATGCTTGGGTTGTTTTTCAGCCATGGAGTATTGTGCTTATACTAGGTGGTTTGTCCTGGTATTGGAAGGCACAATTTTTTTTGGTACCCTCATTGCATGTAGGCCATGAAGTTGATCTCTAAGTGGTCTGAAAACTTCTGAATAGTCTGGCTCTCTTGTATGCATGTGCATTTTGGTGGTTTTGGAGTTGGATTGAAATGGGCCTATAGTTCTTGAACTTCTATTTATATTTGCATGGCTCTATGGTTTTGCAGGTTTTACACGGTCAAGCAAAACTTGTGGTTATGTGCAACTATTGTTAATCTATTTTCTAGACCCTGGCTTTTGGGTGTGACTAGATGAGATAGTTGCAGTTTGGCATGGTTTGAGGAGGTGTGATGTCTTCTCTACATGTAAGTGTTGGTACGTGATTTATCACTCATTAGTATTGTGTTGGTGCTTGTGGGTTCCTTGACTATGGTGTTCGAGTTGTGGACATGATTGGTGAATTAGATCTAAGCTTGATCTAGTGTTTGAGTCATGTTGTCTACATTGCTATGCTCTTTGAGATCTTAGTTTTGCAGTTTCCACTACGATGGTGGGTTTACATGTTTGTTGTGATTGATCTTCAAGTTATGTGGTTGGTGGATTAGCTATCAATTGGCTGCAATGAGATGACTTAGAAGTGGACTATCTATATCCACAAGGTTGATTTAGTGTTGGTGCATACTTGTTAGTTGGCCTTGTCTATGGTCACTTGTGCATTGGTGAGGTTTCTCTAAGATGAGAGGATGGATGGTGTTGAGTACCTGAATAGTCAGATATGGGGACCTGTAGCATGTATATCATGATGTCATTGATAGCTTGGATACACTGCCTTGTGTACGCTTTTGAAATTGATGGTTTTTTTTGCTTGGTTTGGAGATCTTGGTGCTCCTTGGCATTGTTGTTAGATAGACATGTTGTTGTTGTGGACTTGGAGGATCTTTAGTTTGGCATATGTTTGGTCATGATGGTTGGAAAGCTCGGTGTCATGGTTCAGTGGGAGCCTTAGCATTGACTATGGATTCATCACTTGTGGTGAATGGTCTTCTTCAGTGTTGTAGATGTTACTAGGAGGGACTCTTAGATCTTGTTGTTGTAGAAGGGTTCTTTCACATTTGCATGGACACTAATTGAAGATGTGTAACATCTTGGAGCCATGAAGGACTCTTGGAGTCTTTAGTTGAGATGTTGGTGGTGCTAGATAGGTGATGTTGGTTTAGAGTTTGTTTTGTTTCATGTCATGGTATACTCTTGATTGCGCATTAGAGTTTTGGCATGATTCATTGCTATTGAGACCATGGTATGTTCACCTAGAGCATGGTATATCCTAAAGGGGGATGTGTAGATCAAGATGTCATGATAAGTTCCTCATTTAGATGATTGGAGCTTTGATAATGGTCCTGTGATTCTTTGTGTATTGGTTGCATTGGTCATATGCTTGAAGAACTGCATGATGGTACAGTGTTGCTTTTGGAGTTTAGAATGAGATCATAGGTTGCAGGTCCTCATGGATACATGAAGAATAAGGTGACACATTTGGAATTTAGAGGTGTATGTAGGAGGATTTTCTATAGTTACATGATGTGCATATCATTGTGGATGGTTCCTTATAACTACATGTTTACACTCTCTATGTCGTGTTGTTGGTAGAACTGGCATGCCTTGATCTTTTCAGTTTCGACATTACCAATGTAGTGGGAGTTCATGCACATGTGCTATCTTCCTTGACTGGTTGGCACATGGAGCTTGTATCTGCTATTGATGGGTTGTCTACGAAGTGGTATGAGTTTTTTGATGTGGATACTTTGGAGGTATGAGTGATTTTATGGATTAGTACATGTTGTGGTTGCTATTTTTTAGTTGTATGTGTTGATCAGTTGGATGTGAGCAACTAGTTTTCTGTTTGTTGTTCTAGCTAATTTTCTATCTTGTTTTTTGGAGGATGACTTCACAGTAGTGTTCATGATTGAGGGATTTGAAGTTGATGTTGTGTTACTTTTTTATAGCCTATGAGCATAGTGGAGTGGTGGTAGTGTTGGTGCCCTTGCCGTCTGTAGGATCTGATGCTTGTGTCCTTAAGACTAGTGCATATACACCTGGGCTCACTCCTTTTCCTATGGTGGATTGCTCGAACTGTTGCCTAAGTTGGAGGACATCTTGGATGTCATTGCAGGTGTCTTGGTTGGAGCATGGAAGAATTATTTAAGATTCTTGTGTTTTCTTTGGAAGGAGCTAGTAAGTTCTTTGTCAAATGGGAGAATGTTAAGAATTGTGACTCAAATTACTGGCTTGATTGCTTCCTGAAGCAATTCTATTTTCCTCCTTCATCGGCTTGAGTTAAGTCATGGGGTTCTGAAAGTTTATAACTAGGTGACATCAAGTTGGTCATGGGATCACTGGATTTCCTAACTTCAAAACTCTTGTCACGGGGTTTGTAAGTTTCATAACCTCCCGACATAGCGATCTCCTTGATGTCGCAGGTTTCAAGAAATTCATAACCTCCAATAGAGGTTCAGAAGTTTGAGTTTTGAATGATGGAGCGATCCCTTTATGGACATGTCACGGCTTTCAGGAACTTTGTAACTTCCGTTGTGAGGCTTGGAAGTTCAGGTTTTGAGTGACGGAGCGATCCCTTTGTTGGTGTGTCATGGTATTCAGGAACTTTGTAACCTCTGACATTAGGTTTGGGTGAGAGGGAAATCCCCTTATTTGTGAGTCGTGGGTTCTATGAACTTTGTAATCTCCGTCAAGATTTTATGAAGTTTGGTTCTCCAGCGATAGAGCAACTTGGATGCCAATGGATGTGGGGACCACTAGAGACCTGATAAGGTTGGTGGATCATGATGAAGGCTAACAGGTGGTGATGACATGGAGGATAGATGGCATGTAGGCCCATGTGCTCGATGGTTGTATCAGTGACTCATGGAGAACCCTCACTTTGACGGTGGAGATTTGTTTGACCACTTATCTGATGACCAATATTGGAGATGGCGTGTGGCTCAAGGTGAAACCCTAAAAGGGTGCGGTAGTTGAACGGTTCGTCGGTGATAGAGAAGTAGTATTCTCTGGTATCTCTTGTGTCACTCTAGAAGCTCTTGTAGAGTGGAGGTCAACTAGGAGGTCGAAGCCAAATGATGGTTACCTAGAAAAG
Organism: Sequoia sempervirens; assembly: GCA_007258455.2. Taxonomy (NCBI): domain Eukaryota; kingdom Viridiplantae; phylum Streptophyta; class Pinopsida; order Cupressales; family Cupressaceae; genus Sequoia; species Sequoia sempervirens. The sequence goes on along the minus strand of VDFB02100261.1, from coordinate 155,818 downwards.
CCGAGTTGCAGGCTGAAAGGCTGGATGTGGCAAAGGCTAAGAGATGACTCTCTTGGAGCTCAGAGTATAGAGTGGTGGTGACAGTGAGTAGTGGTAACCAAAAGGCATGGAGGTTGGATGTGAGGCCGTAAGGTTGGGCACCGAATGAGCTGAAAGGTTGAGGTACTGGATGCAGGCCAAGAATCCAAATGTAGAAAGAGAGGCCACGAGGTTAAGAAGTCTTGAGAAAAAGGAAGGTGATCTCGATGCTAAGAGATAGATCTCACAAAAGGTGAAGGCCGAGTGACTGTGCGATAGAGAGGACGAGAGGCCGATGGTTGAGTCATGTATCTATGTAGCTATGAGATGTCTCCCACTGAGAGAGATAGTTATGTGGGGTTGTGTTGTTGAACTTTCTCTAGAATGAAACAAGATGTAAATCTCCTGTAAAGGCTGTGAGCCTGATATTGTATTGTAACTGTATTTTTTTTGTTAAATAATACAATGGCGATCTGGTTTTTTGGACTGTGGGGTTTTTTACCCAAAAGGGTTTTCCCCAGGTATATATGTGTGTTCATTTCTTTTTTTTCATCTTCCATGGTTGTCTATGTTGGTGTTGGATCTGGTTAAATATGCATTTGATTTTCTCATAAGGGTTAATGTGGGAAATCAACTATGCTTGTTTCCACTTTGTGGTATAGTAGTAGTGTCTTTGAAGCAACTTGAAGGAATTAAAATCCCTAAAGGCACTACTATTCTTAGATGTTTCTATCTGAGATGAGTTGATTTCCCAACAATATACATCTCCATGCAATCATGTGAGATGTCTGAGAATATACTAATTACTACCCTTTGAAAATTTGCAGGTGCATTACACAAACCAAAGGGAAGTAATGAGTAGGAATATGTCCCCCATGGATAGGTAAAGGTGTTCTCTTGATCCTTGGGTGCAATTTGTATCTAGTTATAGCCACTGAATCCATCTAGAAAAGAAAAATACTGCTTTCTTGCAAGGGAATCCAGTACTTGGTCGATGAAAGGAAGGGGAAAATGATCCTTTTTGGTGGTAGAGTTGAGTTCCCTGTGGTCAATACAAACTATCCATTTACCTCCCTTTTTAGGTACAATTACTAATGGGGACACCTATTGGTTGTCTGAGATGGGGTAGATAAATCCTACATCCAATAATATATGAAGTTCCCCTTTTACAATCTGCCTCAATGCAAGGTTGATTCTCCTTTGTGGTTGCCTCAATAGTGTGCAATCATCTTTGATATATATCCTATGAGTACAAAGCTTTGGGTCCAATACCTTCATGTAATGGTAGTCCCATGCAAATACATGTTGATGGGTCTTTAGCAGGTTTGTTAGGGACAGTTGTTGCTCTTGACTCAACTTGTTATTAATATTTAGATGTTTTCCTTTTGACACTTTCACTTGTGTTGTTAACTCTATCATAGTTGCTTCACTAATACTTGGCATTTTTAGTTCGTGTGGCCGAAATGTATGAAGCATATGAATTGTTGCAAGAAGTTTAGTTACAGGAAGTGTGGGTAGAAGTTTCTTCATTGGTCCTAAAAAATTAGATTCATGAGTAGATGACTCTTCATGCACCTCACAATAGTTATGAATTATGTGGGACAACACTTCATCTTCTTCCTAAAGCTGCATGAAATAACTCCTTCCTAACATCATGAGTTGTGCCACTGAATTGACTTCCTCGACCTCTTCTCCAACATGTGGCCATATGGTGTTCTCCATATCATGGGATGGTTGAGAAGGAGGGTAGAGAACAAGCTTTTTGGTTCTTTTCCCATAATAAATAGTCATGTTTCTTGACCAAAATCCAATGTAAGCATCTACTATGGCCAACCATGGCCTGCCTAGAATATGGGATACCTGCCTAGTGTAGCTTTAGGAGAAAGGATCATAAAATATGTTGGGTACTCCCAAGAGTCTAGAGTTACCACAAGGTCTTCTACTATACCATTAGGTCTAACAGTGGAACTATCAACAAGCTACATGATAGTAGTAGTAGGTCTCATGTTCGCAACATTAGTAGTTGCAGGATATCCTTAGTCATCACATTTATTGCTACTCCCAAGTCAATTAGAGCATTCTTGATTTTGATTCCATTTATAATACATCCTACCATATGACTACCTGGGTTAGTGTACTTAGGAATTGTAACTTTTCCAAGCATGATATATGCTAGTTGTCCCATGACATGAACTATGGTGGGGTCTTTCTTTTTCCTCCCTAGCTTTTTAAAGCACGCTTCCTTGATTGGTTTTCCATATATAGGGACATCTTTTATGGCTTAAAACAAAGGTATCTTAACAAATATGTGTTTCAAATGATCCAAAATTTCAAAGGTTGTTTCCTCCTCTTCCTTCTATTTAGCAACTTCTAACCTTTGAGGAAATGGTGGATCTTGGGTAGTCTAATGAACTGTAATTGGTTCAATATTTTTAGGAAAACTTGGCTAAATGGGGACATTTAGATGCTCTTCTTCTTCCACTGGAACCTTGGTGATGATATGAGTGGAAGGAGCTGGAAAAATTAGTTCTTGAATGCATATGGATGTCACTCACACTCACAACATATGCAGGGAATTGATTAGGATCTGCAGAGTATACTAGCTACTGATGTGGTTTGTTATTTGGGCTAGGTGTGGGTTGAACAAGTAACTGAGTAGGTCTAGGTTTGTTTGAACTTGAGCTAGTAGGAGGAGGCATTATAGTAGGCTGTTGAGGCTTTGAAGGTGGCTACATGTAACTAGTTATCTAGTTTGGCCATTTTTGTCCTCCCCTCCATTGGGATGTTTGCTACCAGTTTCCTAGAGGTGGCTGCCAATTCCCCTAAGGTTGTTGCCACTGGGGTGGAGATTTTTGGTGATTGGGATATGTATTTGGAGGTTTATTCCAAGGATGATATGGATATCCCCCATATTTGGATGGATTTCGAGGTTTCCATTGGTTACTAGATGCATCAGAATTGAAATAAGGTCCAACAAAAGATAATGGATATGGTGGCATACCTTGTCTTGGGGCCCATGGTATCCTTTGTACAATACAATAGACTTGATCATCATCACCCTGGATTGTCTTAAACTCGGGTGGAATTTTCTTGGTGTCGATGTTAGCTACCATTTTGCATCTGCAATCCTTCTTTTGTCTGCAATGAGGGAAATATTCTGCCAACATTGCCTCCGATGCAACCACAGTAGGAGGTTCCTCAAAGAGAACAATCTAGAACATGTGGCAAGAATAACACAATAGAAGCAACACAAAATATGGAGGAAAAGTCATATTCAAACATTCTTATTAACAGACATCTCAATTACAATCGGCCAACAACATCCAAGTTTATAGATTCAACTCATAGGCCTTTTACAACATGCTCAAAATACAATATTCTTATATGCTCCTTAATTCGAGCGGAAATATTACTTATCAAAACCTAATATTCCTCTAACTGTGTTTCTAATGATCTATTACAATGATTTATGTCACATTTTGAGATCTATAATCATCTGCTTCGGCCAAAGATTATTACAATCTCCAATGAAAGAAAATGTAACGTGTGCATGAATAGGTCAGCCTTAAATTTGAATTAATCCTCGATGAATGCATTGGATGAAGTGTGGACCTATAATTGAGGTTAGGGAAACTCCATGGAACAATTCAGATCATACTATCAAGATCCACAAGTTACGGGAAAGATCCATGAGATCGTACTAGACATTAGGTTTGAAAATTATTCTGGTCTCGGTTCAAGAAACTGGCATTAAATCCAAAAGTGATAACTTTTTGGAAAAAGATCCAATCACACTCAAATCATGGAATAAGGAAAATGATCATGTCCAAGATGTAAACATAGATCCACAGGGTCTGGTGAGCAAATATGATGAAATACTAAATCTGCCAACTTGAATTGAATAAAGAACTAAGCAAGAACAAAAACTGAAAGAAAATATTTTTGGTTGATGCAAGATTGCAAAGAACCAAGGATGCTCCTACATCAGACATCTAGGGTTATTTGAAAAGTGAATCCCTCACTTTGCTGGGGATAAAGGGAAAAAAATACAGTCTACCTCAGCCTAAGAAATCCAAGAAGAATCCTCCACTAGTCTTCCTTTCTAGTTCACAAGATATTCTTTGTACTGTATTCCATGAGTTTTCCTTCCATCTCTGGCATACAAAATCTCTTCTATCTCATTTGACTATTGTTTAGGAAACTGATTCTCCAAATTTTTTTTACTGCCTCCACTGAATTTTGCTTCATGGTACTAATGTAGATTTGCAATGCTGAATATAGGTGATATACCCATGCCATCCAGTAACTCCACTTCATATGCATTTCCTGAATCAAATTTCCTCAAAATCTTACAGGCTCCAAACTTCTTCATCTTCAGCTTATTATATGTTCCAACTCAAAATATTTCCTTCCTTAGATACACCATCACTTCATCTCCATCTTCAAACTCCTTATGTCTCCTCTTTTCATCTGCTTTCTCCTTATACTTCCGGTTCATATCTTCCAATTGTTCCTTCACTTGAGTATGCACTTTCTTCATATTTTTTACAAATTCCTCTACTTTTGTACTCCTTTTATCTTCCATACAGATGTATCTCAATTCTGAAATACCTCTATGATGAACTCCAGTAACAATCTCAAAATGTGTCTTTCTAGTACTCCTGTTCACTGAATTATTGTAAGCAAACTCTTCTTGTGTAAGAACTAAATCCCAAATTTTGGTCTTCTCTCCAACCAAGCATCTCAGAAAATTTCCCAAACTCCTATTTACTACCTCTATCTGTTCGTTAGTCTATTGGTGAAAAGTAGATCTGAACTTCAAATCCGTCTTTAACTTCTTCCAAAGTGTCCTCCAAAAGTAACCAACAAACTTTGTGTATCTATCTAAAACAATACTCCTAGGTAATCCATGCAATCTGACCACTTCTTTGAAAAAAAAGTCTTCTACATGTACTACATCTATTGTCTTCTTACAAGGTATGAAATGTTCCATTTTAGAAAATCTACCCGCCAACACAAATATAGAATCATTACCTCTTTGTGTCTTCGGTAAACAAAGTATGAAATCCATACTGATATCCTCCCAAGGTCTCTCTGGAATTGTCAAAGGCTTATACAATCCAACATTTTGACTACTCCCTTTTGCAACTTGACAAACTCTACAACTTTGCACAAATTTCCTAACATCCTTCTGAATCTGTGGTGAAAATTGATTCTCACTTACCAATGCTACTTTCTTATCAACTCCAAAGTGTCCTTCCAATCCTCCACCATGCTTTTCTTTCACCAAGTTATCCCTCATTGAACTTTGGGGTATACACAACTGATTTCCTCTAAAAAAACTTATCCTCCTAAATGAAATAATCCAACCACTAACTCCTATCCTCCAAAACTAGTTCTTTACAAGCTCTCCAAGGTTTTGCAAAATCTAAGTCTTCCTTATAGATGTTCTTCAATTCATCAAAGCCTAGTACGTCCACTCTCATCTCTACCAGAAAATTCCTTCTCCTACTCAAAGCATCAACAACTCTAGTTGACTTTCCACTCCTATGCTTCAAAACAAAAGTATAACTTTGCAAGAATTGTACCCATCTCACGTCTCTCTGATTCAACTTACCCTGACTGTTCAAATACTGCAAATCCTAATGATCCATGTACAACACAAACACCTTAGGGAACCAGTAATGTCTCCACTTTTTCAAGGCTTGAAATATGGCATAAAACTCCTGATGATACATTGAATATCTTCTCTTAGCATCATTCAATTTCTCATTGAAATAAGCTACTGATCTTCCTTCTTGACTTAATACCGCTCTAATTGCATTTCCACTTGCATCACAGTCTACTTGAAATACCTTATTAAAATTTAGTAAAGTTAACATAGGCTGCTTAGTCACCTTCTGTTTCAACAACTCAAAACTTCAATTTTCTCCAGATGTCCACTTAAAATATTTCTTATCTCCTCTCACTATTTATGTCATAGGGCTGCAAATAGAAATGAAATTCCTAATGAACTTCTAGTAGAAACTAGCTAATCCATGAAATGATCTTACCTCTCCAATTCTATCTATTGTAGGCCATTCCACAATTGTTCTTAACTTCTTAGGATTCATCTTCAATCCATCCATAGATATCACAAATCCTAGATATACCAATTCTTCCTTCATGAAACTACACGTTTTAATGTTTATCAGCAACTGTTATTCTCTCAGCCTCTGTAAAACTTGTATTATATGCAACAAATGTTCTTCTTTACTCTTACTGAAAATCAAGATGTCATCCAAATAAAAAATCATGAACTTACCCAATCATTTCTTCAATACCTCATTCATTAGCCTCATGAAAGTACTTGGTGCATTTGTTAGTCCAAAAGGCATCACCAACCACTCTTACAATCCTTCATTTATCTTGAATGCTATCTTCCACTCACCCCCTTCTCTGATTCTAATCTGATAATATCCACTCTTCAAATCTATCTTTATAAATTATCTGGCTCCACTCAAACAATCCATTATGTCATCCATCTGGAGCAAAGGAAATCTATACTTCACTGTGATCTTGTTTATGGCTCTAGAGTCTACACACATCCTCCATTCTCCGTCCTTCTTAGGTGCTAACACAATAGGTACTGCACAAGGCTTAAGCTTTCTCTGATCAAACCCTCCCTAAACAACTCTTGCACTTTTGTATTCAACTCTTCATTCTCTGCAGGTGTCATTTAGTGTGCTGCTTTCTTAGGAAAACTAGCTCCAGGAATCAGATCATCCATGCAATGACTAATACTCCTCATAGGTGGTAATCCATCAGGTACATTATCTGAAATGATCTCTTCATATTCTGTCAACAACTCCTTTATCTCTTATGGTTTTTCTTATACATGCTTTAAGTCTTTAGCCTTATTAGGAACCAAGGCATATCACATGTTCTCATGTCTCAATCCATCCAGAAATATCCTTCCATCAACCAAAAAAATTCTAGCAGTTGTACAAACCTCAACTTTAGGAACATCTTCCAATGGCAACAAAGTCTACTTCATCCCATTAGCAACAATGGTATATGTGTTCTTCTTTCCATCATGAATAGCCTGTCTATCATACTAGTAAGGCCTTCCCAACAAAACATGGCATACATCCATAGGCATGATATCACATAAAACTTCATCATGGTAATTTCCTATCTTCAATTTCACCAAACATTGTTCACCTACCAATAGCTTATGATCATCTTGAATCGAAGCTATCTAATAGGGCTTTGGGTGTTTCAATCTTTCCAACTTTAATTTGGTCACTATCTCTTCTAAAACTAGGTTCTTTGAGCTTCCACTATCAAGAATCACTCTACAACATTTACCAGCTACCTTGCATCTGGTCCTAAACAAATTATTTCTCTTCAATAGTTCTTGTTCCATCTCGACTTGACACAATACTCTTCTATTCACCAACACTTCTCCATCTTCTAGTTTATTAGATGATCCAGAATGATCTTCCTCAATAGAGGTTATTCTTCTATTGTTTTATTTCTTTCTACTTGTCTCTCCCTGATTACATTCAAATGCTCTATGTCCTTCTCCACCACATTTAAAACAAGTTCCCCTAAATACTCTTTTCTCCTTATCATCTTCTCTATAGCCCTCAATTTGGTAACCACTATATCCTCCTCTTCGGTAAGAGTTTCCATCATCTCTACGGTATGGATAAGAATTCTTATTGACTTCCTTATCTTTATTCTAATCTACAAAATTTCCTCTTCCTCCTCTATTAAAAATTCTTCCTCTCTGAAATCTTGCACCTCTTCCTCTTTGTCTTTGCGCATGTCTTTTATTCAACTTCTCTTCTGCTTTTAGCACACATTGATATGCCTCCTCCACATTTTGCAACTTAATCAAACTAATTTCATCTTGTATAGACGACCTCAAACCATTCACATATATGGCTACTTGCTCAATATCATCCTCCAAATTTCCAGATCTGATATTCAACTTTTAGAACTCCTTAGTATACTCTGTCACATTGTATTCCTTCTGCTTCAAATTCTACAACTTCCAGAACAAACTGATTTGATAATCTGTAGGAATAAAATTTGTCTTTAACTTATTCACCATCTGATCTCATGATTTTATCTTTTCTTTTCCTCTTCTCTGTCTATCTATTTGCAAATATTCCCACCAAATGGATGCATGTCCTTTCAACTTTGTACAAGAAAATTTCACCTTCTTATCTTCAGTGGTACCTTCATAATCAAAATAATTTTCCATCTCTATTATCTAATCAAGTAATTCTTCTTAACCTAACTTACCATTATAGACTGGTGGATTGAAATGTGGTTTAGTATTTTGTCTAGTTAAGGCTCTTATGAATCTCTCTTCTCCCTGATCTAGGCTAGGTTGATCTTCTCTTCATCTTTCTTCCTGTACTTCTACCTCTTCATCACTCACATCATCAACTGGCCGACCTCTCCTTTGGGCCTTTTCAACTGCATCTAATATGGTAGTAATTCCTCTCAACATTTCCTTTAAAGTTGGGTCTGTATTTCCACGTGCTCCATTTCCTCTAACATTTCTTCTTCGTGCCATCTTTACACAAGTCCTTTGCAGTTGCAGGTTGGATCCTTAGTCCACCACCCCACAACAAATCTTCAACAGGACTCAACAAATTCTAGTGATCTCACACCGATTGAATCTTTCTCTGATACCAATTTGGTGTAGCCACGGTAGAAGGGTCCTCAAAGAGAAAAATCTAGGCCATGCAACAAGAGTAACACAATAGAAGCAACATGAAATATGGAGGAAAATGAAAATTCAAACATTCTTATAAACAAAAATCTCAATTACAATCGGCCGACAACATCTGTGTTTATAGTTTCGGCTCATAGGTTTGTTACAACATGCTCAAAATACAATATTCCTATATGCTCCTTAATTCAAGCTGAAATATTACATATTAAAACTTAATATTCCTCTAACTACCTTTCTAATGATCTATTACAATGATTTATATCACATTTTGAGATCTAGAATCATCTGTGTTGGCCAAAGATTATTACAATCTCGAATGAAAGTGTAACGTGTGCATGAATAGGTCAACCTCAAATTTGAATTACTCCTCAGTGAATGCATAGGATGAAGTGTGGACCTATAATTGATGTTGGGGAAACTCCATGGAACAATTCGGATCACACCGTCGAGATCCACAAGTTACAGGAAAGATCCATGAGATCAAACTAGCTGTAATGTTTGAAAATTATTCTGGTGCTGGTTCAAGAAAATGCCATTAAATTCAGAAGCAATAAATTTTTGGAAAAAGATCCACTCATGCTACTATCTTGTAATAAGGAAAATGAACATTTCTACGATGTAAATATAGGTCCACATGGTCTGGTGAGCAAATATGATGAAATACTGAATCCAACAACTTGAACTGAACAAAGAAATGAGCAAGAACAAAAACTGAAAGAAAATATTTTTGGTTGATGCAAGATTTCCAAGAACCAAGGATGCTCCTGCATCAGCCTCAGCCTCCTCATGTTTCTTCTTTTCTTGAAGTGTATCCAGCTGTGTAGCTAGATTGTTATGATATCTTGCTTGAAGTCGTCCAACAAGTGAGTAATCTTCATCCTTAAAACTCCATTGGTGGATGATTTACCTATAGAGGATTGGTAACCTCTTCCTTTCTTTGAAGCTTCCATGGAATAGTTCTAACATATCTTCTTAATATCAACCCAAGGAACCTGGGTGATATCTCCTCCTCCCATCAGGTCGAAAGCATCAATGCAACTTTCATTGATTCCTCTTAGGAAGAGAAAATTTTGAGACTCTTCATTGAGTGTATGATGTGGATAATTTTGTAGGAAAAATAGAAACCTTGAAATGTAATCCTCCAAAATCTCATTTTCCTTCTATTGCATCCTGAAGATGTCATCTCCTCTCATGTCACTTCCTCTACAATATTCCTTGTACTTCTCAAGGAAATTTTTCATGTCATCCCAAGTCTCCATAGTATTCCTGCCTAAGCTCATAAACCATCTTAAAGAAAATTATTTCAAGGTAGTAGGAAACAACTTAAACTTATGAGAATCAATGGTATAATCATAGCTTTTGCAGAGGATATAAAACTCAAACAAGAAAGTGTTAGGGTCTTCTGTGACAAGTCCATAGAACTTAGGAAAGACTGAAGTAGGGATATTTTTGAGGTTATCAACCTCATTCTGATGAGTGATAGGAAATATAAAAGATGGTTGGTTGGGTCTTACTTGATGGAGTTCCAAAGAAAATGAATTTTGAATCAGATTTTGGTCTTCAGAGGAATTGTCAAAACTAGTCAAATTGGGAAATGCATCAACAAAAGGGTGTTCCTCTTCTTCTTCATCATCTCTTGGTAGATTTTTATTTTCAACTAGCTAGAATGGATCAGGATCATTAGGAAGGAATCTCCCGTATGCATCTCTTCTCCTTCCTTTATGCATGCATTATCAACTCAGTATCAACCAACTCACACAAAGAATTGGTGTAAGAATGGCAGGCCATTACTTTTCTAAATGAATGGTATACTAAGAGAAAAATTCAAAAATACTATAGCAGGAAAGAAACTATCAATGACTCCAAAGAACTTCCTAGTTTGACACCATCCCCGACAATGGCACCAAAAATGTTGGCCTCCTCTAATGGTTTAATAAATAAATCCTTAGAGCTGTGACTTAGAGATTGAACATCTGTACTAAGTAGCTATCTCACTCATCATGAAGGTGCATTTCATTTGTCAACCTAGACACATAAACTTGAAATGGGTTAGCATTTTAAGTGCACTGGGACTTCATTGTAATAATCCATAAACTAGGAAAGAAACAATGCTAGAAATGAAGTGTTGGAAAGAAATCAACTTAAATACTAAACATGAATCAACATCTACACTAAGAATTAAAAATTAGACTGGAAATGAAGGATAGAAATGAAAATCTCAGTAAACAGATAGGAAACTACTTTGTCTGCCTTGGTTGCAGGAATAGTCACAAAACAAAATTTCAGTGGCTACAGGAACAGACAATTGCTGAAATTGAAACTAACTACTAAAGAAAAAAAAAACTTCTAAATTAAATATATGGAATTCTCACCAAGTGGTCCCCCTTGGGTGAGTCTCCCTTAGACTAACTCAAATGTAGCAACTTGGAATATCATATTATTTCTTGAAAACATGATTAAAACATCTCAGGGATATGACTGTATTACTAAAACTAGAAAATATGAATACAAACTCAGAACATCCAACCTTATCAAAAGGAGAATTTGACCATTATTTATAGAGAGAAAAACTATTGATTAGCCCTAACTACTTAGGCAGTCGACTCCATCAAAATAGGAGGTTTCCACTTATTGAAAGCATAGAAAAAGATGGAGGAAGTTATGCATGGAACAAATTGGTCAAAGCAGACTTGCTCCAATGGGAATCTAGCACAATGCACTTCCTAGATTTTCTCAACAAAAATATGACCATTAAAAAGGTAGTTACATTCTTTTATTTGAATTAGGAATTTCCCTCCATGAGAGTTTACCCTCCTTGACCTCTTAATGATCATCTTCTTGACTTTCTTGGTAATTGACGAGCTGGAAAGAGTTTCTCCCACTTGGTAGGCTTCGTTGACATCAACATTTTAGTGGAAACCTATGTAATAAGATTAGTACATACAAACAATTGTATATCTATAACTACCTTAGTAACATTCATTCAACTAGTTATAAAATTAGCATAGATAGTTCACATAGCATGATAATTTCATTAAAGTCACAAGGATAAACTTATGCCCAGGGTCTATGGTTTTTAAGGAAAATTTCAACAATCAAGTGTCAAAGTCTAGGATAGCAACAACAAATATATATGGTGAACCCTCTCAAAATTGATCCATTAATTGGGGTCATCAACATCATTCAATCAAGAAATTATCAAGCATCTTGGAGCAGCCATTGACATATCTTCAAAATTCAACAAAAAGGTTTAAGTGAGTTTAGGACACTTGCATGTTATTTTTTCATCATTCCTTGTTTTCATTTCATTTCTTTATCAAGGGTTTGATTACCAAAGTGGGATTTGACCAAGGCAAATCCCTATACTCTAATCCTTAACCATTTTCCCCCTCTTTGCATGTGTGTTTGTAGGTCTTGTAGGAAGATTTTTAAAAGAAATAGTTGTTGAAAGGTGTTCAACAAGTCATCAAAGCTATTCAAGTCAACTAAACCCTAATTCAAGCTTGGAGACAACATTCAACTATTTTCTACAGATTTGTTTCTATCAACCCGACAAGAAGACAAGTGCAAATTTGGACCCACAGAGTTGACTTTATAATTTATAGAATTTTTGAGGAGGATGGATTTTCCATCAGTGGTGAATGAGTCCCACTACTAGGCTGGAAAAAATGATTTCATCGTAATTTAGTTCCCGACACTCAAAAACCAGTTTCAACAAAGTTTACGAGAATAGGATTGATTCACCATTAGTGGTGAATGAGTCCTAATGGTCATAAACAATGATTTTTTCAGCATTCCATAATATTCCAACATTAGAATTCCATCTCCAGGTGCACTCTATTTAGTTTCATTAAGTTCTGTTTTCATTTTTGCATGTTTCTAGTTCATTTCTGCATATCACACTGTGTTTTCAAACACTTCATACTTCTTAGGTTTTGCATAAATAATCAATCAATTTTTAGTTTTATGCATCTAGATCATTTCATTTAGGCATATTTCCATCATGCATACATTAGTTTGAGTGAACCACCATAGTTTTTGGCCTATCTCTCTCATTCTAGGTGAAAAACCCTAAGAGAGCAAGAGAGTACATAGCCCCCAAAAATTGATGGTTCATTTTAGTGAACCTGCATATTGAACATCATAATTCTGATTTGAATTTCATTTATATCCTAGGACTCATAGCATTAGATTTTGCATTAGCCTTTGCAATGTTTTCGCATCCTAGGGTTTACAAACTTGCATTAGTGAATATCTCATATAGATTTCATTTTTGCACTTCAAAACATTACAAAAACTCAAATTTTGCATTTTCATCTTCATTTTGAATTAGAAAAGAAAACAAATCATTTTAAATTTTATTTAAAATCACAAAAAAAATTCATCCCTAAACTCATTCGCCACCCTGGGCGAATTAGTCCAGTTGCAATTTTTGCACAACAATTTATGTCATTTTCATAGTAATTTCTGCATTTCTATTTTATGTTATTGCCTTCCTATTTTAGTTTACAAAATTTATCTTATTTTCATTTATTATTCCTATATTTCATTGAATTTGCATTCAACCCACCTCTTGTGGTATTTGTATGAGTGTTTGGTTCCCTATTGATAATACTTTAGTGAGAAGAAGTTCTCGACTCATAACATCTCGTGATAACATACTCGTTGTGGACCTTGGGTTGTCTCGAGCTCCTACTCTTGGTATGGAAAATGGTGCATTAGGCATGGATACTTCCACTAGCACATCTTTAACTTCACATACAATGCATGTTTCCAAACAAACCAATCAAATTTTACAAGATAAAGTTGTTAGTATTCATGAGGATTTTGCACATTTGCAACATGATTTATTCCTTGAAAACATTTCCACCACTAGAATACCTACTATAGGAAACCTTCATTACTTGATTGAAAGTGAAAATGACATAAAAGTTATGAAAATAATTGTTGAGATATACAACAAACATGTTACTTCCACTTCCCAACTCGTAAACTCTATGGTTAGCCAAGGAGGATCTCACATTCCTCCTCCTTCAACTGTAGCATGCATACCAACCTATACCACTCCTCAAGTTACAACAACCATGCAACAAGTTAGTCATGTGACTCCTTCTTTCTCTATTCCAGCTAGCATTCCTAGTTCTTTTGTGGCATTGAATATTTCATCCTCCACCACCTTCACCCCTCTTAGTGTTCCCTTAACTTCTCCTAACATTACATACACTCCATAACCATTCTCTCTTGCACCTCATACCACTTACACTGACCCTCTTATTACACAACTCTTTCACACTATTTCTTCAATGCAAAAACAAATATCTACTATAAACCAAAATCAAACCGCACCACCCACATACTATGTTTGTAGTCACCCATTATCTTTAGAAATATTAAGAACACCGATGCCACAAGGAATTGAGATCCCTAAGTTTGAGAAGTATGGAGGTAAAGGAGACCCTTCTAATCATGTCAATTCCTATACAGCCTTATGAAGTGATTTTTCCCTTGACAAAAAACTGAACTAAATTGTTTCCTAGGACTTTAAAGGACACTGCCTTGGAGTGGTTTTCAAACTTACCCAATCATTCAATTCAATCATTTCATGATATTTTTGATGCCTTTATAAGCCATTTTCAAGTTCATATGACTACCAAAAAGAAAATGGCTAATTTAATGAGATGTAAACAACATGCAGACGAAAAAGTAATTGATTTCATTTCACATTATCAGTCATTGTATGCTCAAGTAGATGTCAAGGTTCTTGATTCACAACTTCAAAATATGTTTATAGAAAACTTGTAAATTCACATTTAGGATAAGTTGACCATGATGAAATTTCCTTCTTTCATGCATTTATGCACAACGCTTTGTGATTACCACAACTCAATTACTAGTCATGATTGAAAATCCACTTCTAGCCGAACTGAGAAGTCTGAACAAAGCAGCCAAAACAATGCCCAAAAATTTAGAAAACCAAACAAAGGCTTCTTATAGTTCAATCCCCCTCCCCCATAACCAACTCAACCCGTTCCTCATCAAGTGGTAGCTATTAAAGCAATGGTGCCCTTTACCTATGGGGACCTGAAGAAACAATTTACCCTCTTACTTGATATTCTCCATAACACAATGAATCAATTGCTAAAATAATAGATGATCACTTTACCTATAGTCAAACAACTTCATCCTACCAAACATTTACCCCCCACCTTTAAACCAAATGCTTATTGTCATTTTCATTGCAAAAATGGACATGACACAGAACAATGCAAGTGTCTCAAACACATAGTGCAAGACCTCATTGATTCTAGTCTTCTATCCATTGCAGGTGTTATTGATCAGGGCAATAATTCCATTGCACCCCCAATCAAATTTTTCAAATATTTACCAATCCCATGCATAAACACAATGTTTCATTTTTCAAAGCTAGTGAACCTTCAAAAACTAATGTGATGAATGTTGATACAAATACTAAAAAACATGATCTTACTCCAAATGTTACCCATGTTAATCCTATGGATGAAATCATGGGAACAATAGACATTATCCCTCATAAGGGCCCAACTAAAAAATCTCTTGATATTACATTTTACCCTTGTGATATACTTAAAAAACTTCTCAATGGTCCTCTTTACATAGCTGGCCACATCTATGATAATCCCACCAATGGGATATTAATAGATCTTGCCTGTGGTAAGAATGTGATCATAAAAGAATTTTTAGTATAACATGATCTTTATCAAGATGATTATGACAAACCAACAGTATGGATTAAAAAAGATACTGGATTTGTGTTCTCTATGATTGGACCGATCATACTCCAATTACAAATAGGACCTAAAACATTGGATGTAACATTCTCTATCATTCCATAGTCGGATAAGTTTCGTTTGCAACTAGGTCATCCTTGGCTTGGCTCAATGAAAGTTATCCCTTCAGTTGTTCACAAATGTTTGAAGTTTTTGCTTGACAATGAGATATTTACTATACACAATAGTGGCTTTAGTCCATTGTATTCTAAAGGAAATTTTTCCTTGGAAGCATTTTTTCCTAAACCTATGGAACCCATCACCTCCCACAAAGACTTCTTTTTCATCATCTATAAAAAGTTCAAAGCCAAACAAATAGCTAAATTGTCTCTTCCCCACATGTCCCCATCCACTTCCACTACTCCTATCCTAGATGAGACCATGCTTCAACCTAGATCCAAACCTAAAAAAACAATGCAACCTCACGAGCAACCAACAATACACACTTCACCTTCATTGTCTAAACGCCCAAGAGATAATGAAACCAACTTTTTCATTCCTCCTCGCATTAAAAAAGTTTATAAAGCTAAAGAGAAAGAGATTGACCAATCTCCTTCAATTCCTTCCACTCCTCCTCCTTGAGAAAAAAAGGATCCTATGTTGGATCAATGCGCTCTTACATCTACACAACTTCAACATATAATCAAACCAAACCATGGTGCTAGAGAGCATAGACATCATTGTTGTCTCCTTGCTTGTCAATTACAAATAGAAGAAAATAAAGAAACTCAACCTCCTCCTTTCACAGAAGCAATACCTGATTACCCTCCTCCTTCTAACCCACCACAAGATAGTATGTTACAACCATCACCACACAACGATTCAATACAACAACCACAACTCCTAATACATCCTTCATTGGAAATTACCATTTTTCCAGTCATCGTGATTAATCTTAATGATGATGATGATGATGTGATCTCTAAAATAGATGAAGAGGTGCATAATGATCTAAATTATTTATTTTCCTCTTCCATGAGCTTACATGATAAATCTCTTACATGATAAATCTCCTTCAATAAGTAAGGAACCTAGTAATTCCCCTAGTTTGACTCTTGCAATTCTCACTTTGGATAGTCAACTGCCCTCACAATACACTTAACATGATTGGGAGGTGAATGACTTATTAGATGGTTGACTTGAATTTTCCTTAACTAGCATTTTTACATTTTTCTTTTTTGTTTTTCCATTTCTTTTCTTTGGTTTGATTGTATGTGTGCATTATTTTCCTCCATAATGTGTGTTTGATGTTCTCCTCTCTTTGTGCACTTCCTCTATTTGTACCTCTACTCTTCCATATGTCATACTTTATCTTTTCCCTTTTTATTTTGTTTGTGTTTTCCTTTTGGGGATGAGACAAATCGTTGAGATGCCCTATGTCTCTTCCATGTTGACCCAAAAGGTCCTTTTCTTTTTTCCCTTTGGTGATGATGCAAAGTGTTGGGACACCCTATGTCTCTTCCATGTTGACCCAAATGGTCCCTTTTCATTTTTACTTTGTCTTTTTCTTTTGTTTTCCTTTTGGGGATGATGCAAGGCATTGAGACCAAAATGTCTCCTTCATGTTGACCCAAAAGCTTTTTTTTTTCTTTTTCCTTCTTTTTGCTTGTGTTTTCCTTTTGGGGATGATGCAAAGCATTGAGACAACAATGTCTCTTCCATGTTGAACCAAAAGGGACTTTCTTTTTCTTTTGTTTTTCGCTCTCTCTGTGTCATTCTTCTAGTTCTATGTATTTGGGGAATGATGATAGTTCTGAGCTCTTTCATAAAAAAAATTGTAGAAATGAATACACTGACCCCAAATCCATAGATCTCTTATGTTTTTGGTGTGTTTATTTCTAGGGGAAACCCCTCTTTCTTTTGTTCCTTTTTCCTTCACATGACATAGCCTTACTCAGAAATGTATGACTTGGCATAGGGGATTTCCATGTTGGTTCTCATGTCTTGTTTTATTTTTGCATTTTTCATTTTCTGCTTTAAAGTAATTACTCACAGAACAGTGTGTAGAAATTCCTTTAAAGTGGGGGCATACATTGGCATTATTCATTTGCATTCTTTCTTGGTTCTTAGTGCATCCTTGTCACTTCATACAATGCATTTGTCACTTTGTGGATGACATTGGGTGTAATTTGCTTCATAAACATAATCTATCTTAGCATATTACATTCCTCTTGGTTTCCTAGTGTGACACAGTGTAACCCCTAAGTTATGAATATTCTATTCTTAGATTGGTCCTCTCTTCGAGACATTAGACATAATGTTCCATAGGTTATAGAACTCGCATGAATTTAACATGACTCATTTGAACATTTCTTTTGCATTTTACATTTTGCATTCACATGGCCACCTTGTATAACAAAACTTGCATGCCTATGGTGCCATCCTATTTGTTCATGAGCTCTAAGAATACAAATATTTTCTTGTCTCATGAAGCACGAACTGAAATTTTTCCTTTGTGGCACCTTATTAAAGTTATTAGGAAGTATAACTTTGGGATGGTTGAGCGGGAAGCCCATTTTGAGGTACAACTTTCCCCATAGCCACCTGCATGTTTGTGAGTACATACTAGATGAGAATATGTTTCTCACCTTTTGGGCCTTCTCACCCAATGAACAACCATGAGTTTCGTCACCTAGAGTGAGTATGCATTTTTCTTTTTGGAAAAGCAGCCTAGATCTGATTCACAACTAGCTAGACAAACGATCAATGCTTGATCCAACTTTTCCTCTTTCCCTTCCTTTTCTCTTCCATATGTGTGTTCCTTTGTTCTTATGTGTAGTTTTCCATGGGATGTTTATCTTTGGGCCTTGATCATCCCTCTTGATCATTGTTGTCTCATCTTGCTAGCATAAGTGCATTTGGATCCCTCTCGATATGCATGCCTACTTTAGTGTGAGTTTGAAGAAAGTTCATCTTCTCATTAAAGTGGGGTCTAAACGTACCATAGAAAAATAGATCTTTGACATTTTCATGGTCATTTAGGTTTTTTTCCTATGATGCTTGGCTTATTTTGCTTATATTTAATGTTGCAATGTAACTTATGCATTCACATTAGGTCTTGAATATTTAAATTATGATGTCTTGTGAAGGTGTTGTGAAGTGTTGTAACACATTTCTACACATTTCTACACTTTTCTTATTATAATTCATCTAAATATTCCCCTTTTATCCCTTATCAATTCTTATTTCAAAGTGTTGTAAAGTCTTGTAACAAGCTTTCACATTTTTGTAGGCTTGTCATCACCAATTACACCTTTCTTATGCATTATTTGGCCCCTTTATGCACTTATAGGCCTTAATTAAGTGTATTTTTGAATGTAAACTCGACAAACAACATTAAATATGACTTAATTCCCGACAACCACTTGCAAGCCTTGAGTGAGACCCATTTGTCATGGGTGGAAAATGAGTCCCTCTTGGCACAAAATTCAAAATAAATTCAAATTTTCTTCGGGTTTTTATTCATTAAGACCTTATGTTAGCCTATTATGTTGTATTTTTGGGTAATTATGGCATAAGTGTGTATAAATAAGTGATCCTATCCAATTTACAACTAATTCATTCAAGAATTCATCCTTGTATTCAATCTTATTCATTCACTTAAGCATCATAGCATCATTCAATCAAGCAATTATCAAGCATCTTGGAGCAACCATTGACATATCTTCATACTTCAACAACAAGGGTTTGGTGAGTTTAGGACACTTGCATGTTATTTTTTCATCATTCCTTCCTTGTTTTCATTTCATTTCTTTATCAAGGGTTTGATTACCAAAGTGGGATTTGACCAAGGAAAATCCCTATACTCTAACCCTTAACCATTTTCCCCCTCTTTGCATGTGTGTTTGCAGGTCTTGTAGGCAGATTTTCAATGAAATAGGTGTTGATAGGTGGTCAACAAGTCATCAAAGCTATTCAAGTAAACTAAACCCTAGTTCAAGCTTGGAGACAACATTCAACCTATTTTTTGCAAATTTGGTTCTGTCAACCTAACAAGAAGACAAGTGTAGATCTGGACCCACATAGTTGACTTCAAAATTTGAAATTTTTTGGAGGAGGAATAATTCACCATTAGTGGTGAATGAGTCCCACTACTAGGTTGAAAAAGGTAATTTCATCATAATTCAGTTCCCGACACTTAGAAACCAGTTTCAACAAAGTTTACTAGAAGTAGGACTGATTTTCCATCACTGGCGAATGAGTCCCGCTGGTCATCAACAATTATTTCTGTAGCCTTCTATAATCTTCCAACATCAACATTCCATATCTAGGTGTACTATGTTTAGTTTCATTAAGTTTTTTTTTCATTTTAGCATGTTTCTAGTTCATTTCTGCATATCACACTATGTTTTCAAACACTTCATATTTCTTAGGTTTTCCATAAATAATCAATCAATTTTATCAGTTTTTTGCATCTAGATCATTTCATTTAGGCATATTTCCATCATACATACATTAGTTTGAGTGAACCACCATATTTTTTGTCCTATCTCTCTCCTTTTAGGTGAAATACCGTAAGAGAGCAAGAGAGTACACAGCCCCCAAAAATTGATTGTTTAGTATTCCATACTTAGATGTATCCTTGGCATGAATGCTATATAGAATGGATATATCTCAACTTCTTCAAAATGCGCTCGTGTTATTTAAATGTTGATTTTATAAAGGTTTTTTCTCTCTCTCTCTCTCTCCTTAGGAATCCATCCCTCCTTAGCTATATAGGTCTCTAACTTATCCCTAAACCCTATCCATAAAACCTCAACCCTGGACACTATGCATTAAACCCTAATCCCTCAACCATATACCCTTAAACCCTAAACCCTAATCTCTCTCTCTCCCTCCCACAATACATAGATAAGTCCCTATAACTCAAAACCCCTCTCTTCCACTCCCTCTCTCTATCTCTCTCTCCCTCTCTATTAGGTCTCTCCCTCCCACCCCTCTCCCTCTCTCAGGTCTCTCTCTCTCACTACCTCTATCTCTCTCCATCCCTATATCTCCCACTCCCCCTCTCTCCCTCTCCCTCTCTCTCTATGGTCTCCTAAGTTGCTCTGCACCTGTAACTAGACTCTCTCATATTTCTCTCACTTTTATTCTCTCTCCCCTCCCATCCACCTCTCTCCTTCTTTGTCCTCTCCACTCCCCCCTATCTCCCCTCCCACCCCCTCTCCCTTTGGCACCCTACCTAGGTAACTCTCTCTCTCTCTCTATCCCTTCAATCCAACCTACCTAGATAAGTCCCTCTCTCTCTATCCCTTCAATCCACCCTACCTAGATAATTCCCTCTCAATCCAACCCACTCTCTCACACTCCCTCTCTCTCTACCTCTCTCTCCCTTTCTCTCTCTCTCTCAGGTCTCTCCCTAAGGCAACCTACCTACATAAATAGATAACTCTCTCTCTCTCTCTCTCTCTCTCTCTCTCACTCACTCAATCCCTCTATCTCTCTCACTCCCTCTCTCTCCCACTCCCTCTCCCTTGCACTCCCTCTCTCTCCCTATCACTTAAGTCTCTCCCTCTAGCACCCTACCTAGATAACTCTCTTTCTCTCCCTCTCTCTCACCCAACCCTCTCTCTCTCCCCCTCTATCCCTCCCACCCTACCTATACAACTCTCTGTCTCTCTTAAAATTTTCCCTCCCTCTAAAGACATACATACACACAAACATATAAGTAGAAATACATATGTACATACAATACTACATACAATATATACATATACATACATTGATACCTACATACATACATACATACATACATACATACATACATAAATACATACATACATGCATACATACATACATACATATATATATACATGTGTACATACATACATGTAATCATGCATACATAAATACATACATAAAAATATATATACGTACATTTAATAGACTAGAATTTAACACAAATACATAAATAATGTGAGTGTGTTATAATGTGCTCATTTTATGTCTTCCTTAGGTATCTCTTGAGCACAAACACAAACAATATGTAAAAAGCATGAAATAGAATAAGCACGTTATAATGCGCTTGTGTTATTTCTTGCTTTGGCAACCCCCAAGACTTAGGCTTGGAATTTTCTTTGCATTACCAACTTGAAGGGTTGGAGTGCCTTCCCAATGTCCAAAGATGTGTTTTTGCATATTTTACCAAGTTTCACATAATCTCATCCATGCTAACCATTAGCTTTGCAGGTGTTTCAAGGTCGAACAAATCAAACACCTGGGTATTGTTAGTCTCTCTCTTAGCTATTTAATGATGTAATTTTTTCACATTTTGACAATGTTAAGCCTTTCATGGGTATGTGCAAGATCATCATGGAAAAAATAGGCCCTTAAGTGGCAAAAAATTCAGAGAAATCAGAGTCAGGCAACTTGATGTAAAAATTTGAATAAGTTATCTATATTATTTCAAAAATATGTAAGAATGGAATCTATAGCAAATTGAATGCAGTTTCTAAAATACTAGGTTTATTTAGAAGAAAAAAAAGTCTATTTGGTGAAAATTTTAAATTTCAATGTAGTTGTACTTAAATTTCAGGGAAAAAATAAGAAGTAGGTGTATGTCTGACCACCCTAACCACAATAAAATAATAATATTTTTTTATAAGATTTTAGACTTAAGTAGAAGACTCATGTGTGGATGTGATGCATACTTTTTGTAAAATTTTTCTAAGTAAATAATTAATTATGAATTTTTATTACAACTTTTAAAAAATATAAAAACTCGTATGTCTAACCACCTTAACTTGGTCAAAACTTCATGAAATTCAAATTTTCTTTTTTTAATCCTATAGTATGCGAAGCATAGAATGTGACACATGTTTTGGATTCAAAAAATGTGATACTATTTGAAAGTTGTAGATGTTTTTCAATCAGCCTATCAATCAGGACTTTAGTCGTAATTCAAATAGAAAATGAATAATAATTATTTATTAAATTCAAAGTGAAGAATAATTTATATTGGTGGAAAGCTGAGAATCTCCTTTAAAAACCCTTTTCATTTCATCAATTTTGGGTTAAAAAAAAGTCATTAGCCACATACCCTACAAATACCCATCATATTGCCACTTTTTGGCCCATCATGATCCTGCACATGCCCTCATCTGTAATTTCTTTCGTTTGTGTGCTCATTTTTGGCAAAAACCACTATTTGGTATTTTTCTCATTATAAATTAATTGTTCATTGAAATTTCAAATAAATTATTTTTTTATAAAATTGACTCCATTCTACATAGATTAAAAAAATATTTTGAATTACTTTTCAAAATTTATAGGGGTAGCATGGCCAAAATTCTATTTTTTAGGATTTTTCCACTTTGAAAATTAGTAAAAAATAAAATATTCATTAAAAATTTATCAAAAAAATCAAGCATATACTACATGTTGTTAGCTAATTACTCACTGAACTTATTTTGAAAATATAAAAAAAAATTAACCTTTTGAGGGAGCAAGAAAAGTCGTTATGTTATGGTTTTTTTGATAAAAACAACACCAATTTTGGTGGCTCCCTCTTTTGAACCACTTAATATCTATCATTTTTAAAAAAAAATAGTAGTTTACAAAGTAGACTTAGAGCACTACAATCCTTATTTTTGTTGCATCTAAATTTTTTGAGTGTAACTATCCTCAATTTCACATCCAAGGTCAATATTTCCTAATTTCAAATAAAAAATAGTGGCCACTAAAGACCCATTTTTGGCTCCCCATATTTTTACAATTATCTAGGAGTATAATGCAAATATGTAAAAAGAGATAGCAATTTCCAGATTTTAAACAAGATAACTTTCTGATTATACTATGCAAAAACTTGAAAATGATGTCTTTTTAAAAGAAATTTTGAACTCAAACAATGCACTAAATTTGACCAATTAACCTTAATGTGAATAATTTCAGAAAAAAAAAATTATGGAAATAGAAAAAGGAACTTGTTGTGCCCTTAGCACACATGCCCCATTCAGAACGGGGACCCTCTTTTCTTTTCCTTGTCGGGTTGTTTTTTGTCGCTACCTCATTTTGCGTGCCCTATTTTGTGCCCCTAATGGTCAATGTACCTCCAAAGTTTCATCATAAGTTGACCGTGCTTCCCCTTGGCTAGTTTTGTCAAGTTTTGATGCCTTCCGGGGTCTCTCTGGTAGTTTACTTCTGCTAGTGGCCCTAGATCCAGCCGGGCCCGCCCTCTTGGGTTTCCCCTACCGGGTTTCCCTATCGTGTTTGCCGTCTCTGATGGCGGATGGGTTGCATCTTCCCCGGACCCCAGGTCTCGGCTTTGTTATTGTCGTCTGAAATGTTTGTGAGGAGATCTTGGCTGCCGTCGAATGTTCCGGACCTGGACCTGCGGATTTCTGAGTCCAGAGTTCCTTGAAGGTTTCACCGTCTCTAACGGTGGACCTGTAGCAGAACTCCGCCCTCTGGTCCCTGACTCCCTCTTTGACCACCGACCCCTCCGAGTTGAAAATATCAAACGGTCGCCGCCCTGCACCCTCCTAGCCTCTGGAACCCGGGTCTCCCACTATAGTCAATGAATTCAAATCCACCAACCTAGGCATCTGTCATACTTGCTTTTATTGTAGCCATTAATGGCGGTTGGGGTATAAATAACTTGCACAAACCTGTCATTCTCACTTGTCACTATCACGGTGATAGATCAGAGCTTGCCAGAGAGGAGCCCACCGTCTTCAAGACCTTCACGCTCACACCTGATTCCTTCACTTCCTAACCACTAGTGGATCCCACACTTCCCTCATCGAGTGTTCGAGGTAGGTTTTCTAATTCACCCTCTCAAACATTGTTTTCTTGATTTCTAAGGCTTAAAATGAACAATAACGATCAAAGCGACATGTGAAAAATGAAGCATGGCATAACAAACAAAACCCATGTTCCCAAAAAATGAGAAAACACATGTGGTTCCCTCGAGGTCGATTCGAAGCTTTATCCTCGCTCAACCATTCTTCGCAGGGGCATTCGTGCCCCTCGAGCCCGGACGCTCCCTTTGCCAGCTGGGACTTTGCGAAAACTAGAAATTTCAAACAGCTCCCTCATTCCTCAGGCCCAGGCCTCCGGGATTCCGAGTCTAGATTTCCGCTCCTCTCCCGCCGCTCTCTGACGGCGAATGGGTTGTGTCTTCCCAGACCCCGTGTCCCGGCTCCATCATCATTGTCTACTGTTGAAACTTCACTGCCGCCCTTCATTCTGCCGGGTCCACGTTCTCAGACTTCCACCCCCAGGATACCATGTTATCTTTGCCGTCGTGAGCAGTGAACGCCTAGCATCCTTCTGCTCCTCGGGTCCCAGACCTCCATTCACCACTGGGAAGCCCACGAAATCATTGAACATCCTCGACTACGGCCTTCACCTTCTGGGCACCAACCTCCGGAGATCC
Source organism: Sequoia sempervirens (assembly GCA_007258455.2). NCBI lineage: Eukaryota > Viridiplantae > Streptophyta > Pinopsida > Cupressales > Cupressaceae > Sequoia > Sequoia sempervirens. The sequence goes on along the minus strand of VDFB02100261.1, from coordinate 130,884 downwards.
ATCCCTCCTCTGCCGTTCCGTAATGGAAAATCATGCCTGCCCTTTCGAGCCTCGGGCTCCGGGCGGCTCGTTGCCATGAATACTCAATCAGAATATCCAATGACAAACACTTATGCCGGGCCCGGTACGCCTCCTGGCAGTTGGCATAACATTCAGAGGTCGCCAGGACCTCACACCGAGGATCACCCCCTTGCCGATATGCTTGTTCGGCGAGACCTCTTGCCGAAAACTGGAAATCTCTCACCGGTGGTCATTCTCCCCATAGGTCGGCAAGACTTTCAAGTCTCACCAAGACGTCTCTCCACCGAAGGGTTTTCCTGCCGACATGCTTATTCGGCAAGACATTCGGATGTCGCTGAGACCTTTCTCCGAGGCAGGCTTTCACACCGACTGGAAACTTCTAGTCGCTGGGACAATGAGTAATGTCTCACTGATAAGCTATTGGAAGAATGGGCTATGTCCATCTAATTGAAACCAAAAATAAACTGATGGCTTCCTCCCCTCCCGGGCCCGAAGATCCAGACTTATGTCTGATGATGGCTGTCGCAAATGGCGAAAGCTCCGCAGCATCCCGACCCCTTTGGCCCGGCTCACTTGAAAATTGAAAGTTGATAACTGCCCTTCGATTAGCCGGGCCCCAGACCCCGAAGTTCCGTCTTTGGAACTCCATCTCTACTCGGGTGTTTCAAACAGCCATCTTCGGATGGCCTCCCAGCCTTGTACCTTCGGATGCTCCTAAATCGATCTAAATGAATTCAAAATTGGAATCTGACTTCGACCCACGTGCTCAACTTTGGCCCTGTTCATTATGATCCTTTTGAACCATCAAAATTTGATTGGGAAAGATCTCTCGGATCGTTCCTTCCCATTTTCCTTTCCAAACAGCATTCTTGCTAGGGAAGTCTGGCCCTCCGGGCCCGGCCTGTCCCAAAGCCCTCAACCAAAAGACTGATATCATGAGGATGTAAAAGTATCATTTCATGAACGATAGATTATTTAAAGTTGATTTTATGGGATCTTGACTAACATGAACACTTTTGTGATCCATTGCACTAACTATGCCTCTATTTGTAGAATATATGGAATTGAGTGCAGGACCTTCAGGGGTAACCGTCGAAAAGGACAAAGGGAAGAAGTCAGGCAAGATTCCTCGAGGGAAAGAGGACAAAGACCAAATGAAATACCAGTTCCAGGGTGAATCCTTGCATTCAAAGGTTACCACGGACTGTGAAGAAATCACCGACACCAACATAGGCCATGTCAATATTGACGAGTTTACCTGAAGGGTTAGGGTCAATCCAACGACCAAGAATGCAAGACTGATAAGACAGAGTGGAATTGCAAAGGCTGCGGGCTTTCCTCCATCTCTTGTAGCCCCCAAACTCATCATGGCCTGTCAACAGGCATATCAACCGGATACAAGAACAATTGTTGATAGGGACGGTAACGTTCTCGTCAACATGTCAGCCGAAGGAATCACATAAACCTTTCATATTCCCACATTTAAAAAAATGGAAACACCTACCATAGAGGTATGTCAAGCAGCATGGGACGACAACCCGACAGGATGCAAAAGGTCAATAAATCAGCATTGGCTCAAGGAAAATCGGGGCAGCGCTGCGAAAGTTCCTCACGAACTCTTCCGTAGTGATTTCCATAAAGATTACCACGACCTGGTCAAAATGCTAGGCAAGGTTATGGGTCTTCCTATGATGACCTTCTTTCAAGAGTGGATGGTGTATTTTATTGAGCAAATTCTTCGTGGAAATGAAAACCTTACCATAAAGACCGCATTTTATTGGGGAGGTATAATAAGCAACTACTTCCATGAGCAGTTCGTCAATGTGAGGAAAAGCTCAAAGTTTTATATGACTTCATACCTCATCTACTCCTTGGCTGATTGGAGGCAATACAACGGGTTCTTTGTGGCACCTGATCAGGAGCAGGGCCGAAGACTCAAGGCCTATGATAGATACCCATAGCTCCAATACCAAAACTTCAAAAGGGAGTACTACAGAGTAAATGACGCCTTCATCTTCCATGTTGTCAGAATGATTGCCAAAGATTTCAAAAGGAGGGTTTCCCACAGTGCTTAGGCATTTTTGAAGCAATATGCCTTCCTCTTCATTTAGTACCTGAAGTTCACATACATCTGTTCCCAAGGCTTCACCAAAAGGCCAAATAGGTTGCCTCGATACCCTAATGACTGAATCATCCTACTAGAGCTTTCTCAGCAGCTCCAACTCATACAGGTGATTTTCAATAGCAAACACATTGCATGGATCTCTTATCCCATGACTCTTGGCCATGGCATGTATAAACTACAAACTTCCTAGTGTGCTGGTAACTCTGAGAAGGAACTAAAAGATTACCATTTTCACCTACATAGTATTCGCCCATGGATAGACCCATATGCCATATAAGAAAGGTGCTAGGGTCGGGATTTGCTCATCTCCATCACATTGAAGACTTTTGGGGAGATTGTCAGGATGATAAAGAAGTACCAACAATAATGCATCCCAGGTACCCTATAGTCACCAATCTGCCAATACCAACAATAGACTGGGATGAGCAAGAGGTCGATGACCTTGAAACTATAACCAAGCTACTCTTGGCTCATACCAAGGAGTGGTTGATGAACGGGTGGCCCAATTAAAACAACAAGGGATGGTCCTAACATAGGAAGGACTCAAGAGTGAACCAAATGCCATGGACGATGCTGCTGCCACCACCTCAACGAGCGAGACATCTAAGTCTCCTCTAGTTACCAGGTCGAAGAAGAGGAAGGAGTTAGAAATAGAGCAATCTCCTGACCCCAAGGTTTATACAAGTAAGGATCCAGGGGGCTCACCCTCTAAGAGGTAAAAACAAGTAGAAGGCACCACAGAGCAGCAATTAATTTGAGAAGAAGAAGCTAGAGATACTGATAAAATAAAACCTATTCTGGCTCTCCCCGCTTTGGCTGCCGCATCATCTACTTCTCTGGCCATGATCACTACATCTCCATTGGCAGTGGACATCTCTATCCATCTTTCCCCTTCGCCCTCGACCGAGCCTGTGATTGTGATAGACTCCTCCTCTGCCATGACTACTCCTCCTTCCTCTGCTGCCATGTCACTCCCGTTACCTATGGTAGCTGCACCAATGCTCGCTCCCACAATGCCTCAGTCCCTCTCAAGACATATGTAGAATCTGCCCCCAGAGCTCTCCCAGATCCTAATGGATCCCACTCTTCAAATGACCCTTGCACATGTCCTCGCTACTCCTCAGCCTTCGTAACCACCGACAGGGCCACTAGCTATGGAAGCTACCATGTTAATCTCTGAGGAGTGGGAGAGGTGAGAATAGGAGGCCTCAAAGCCCTTTGAAGGGGAGGCTGATGAATACCACGAGCACCCCGAATATGAACATCGCACTATTGACAGGGTGGCCTATGAAGAAGGATTTGGCTCCTCAGAAAGCGGGGATGAGGGGGAGGATGGTGGTGGCAGGGTCATCGTGCAGGCTTTTGATGACGACCTTAAGGAGGAAACAACCCAGCAGTTGAAAGATACAGGGAAAGAGCCAAGAATGTCACTCCTTGAAGAAGGACAACATCAAGAGGATAAACCTGGGGGAGATGCTCAAGCTGTCAGGGGCCTCAAAATCGAGCAACTCAAGGAACATGCGCACTAGGTTGAATAGGTTGAGGAAAAGGAAGGGGAGGAGAAGGAAGAGAAAGAAAGTACCATGCAACAATTGTCTACCAAGCCTCCTATCAAGCACCTTGTGTTGATCCAAGACTCTGATGATGAAGAAGGAGATGTTTCCAAGGAGGAAGACACGGCCTCAGAGGGTAAGGAAACAGAAACCTCAGCCGAAGAAGGCAAGGGTGATCATGAATCACCCAAGGGAAAGTTTGCCGTACCTGAATGGCTAGAAAAATAGCTTGAAAGAAAAAATCATGTACTAAAGGACCCAAGGGCAAGACTAGGGGCTATCTTAGCCCAAGCGCAGATCACAACAAAGAAGGAAATGAAGCCTAGGATCCGATCCAGGGTAACGGTGGATGCTTCTGGGTCTCGAGCCGTACAAATAGAAACACCTATGGTGGGCGAGACTAGGGTGAGTTATAGCATCTCCACCATCAACTTGGGAACTGCTACCAGGGAACAAAAGGTAGGGCATCTTGAGGAGTCAGTGGCCACGGTGGTGCACTTGATAAAGTAGGACAAGATCTCAAAAGATGAGCTTAAAACACATATGGCTGTTTTGACGGATTACATTCAGCAATGATCTTCGATAGATGACTTGCCTACCAAATCCATGGCCCCACCCCAACTGTTGTCCAAAGAACAAATTGATAAGATGGAAAGAAGGAAGAACTTGGAAAAAACTACAGAAAGTTGGTTTCAATAGGTCTTGTATGTTGGGAACAAGTTCTTGGACCTACAACAATCTTTGGAGGGCACAAAGGAGCTCTACACCGACTTCCCTGCAACATATGACTCCACCTTTCCAAAGATCAAGGCTATCCTTCAGTTTCCAAAAGCCACATGGGAAAAGGAGCTTGCATTCAGTAGGGACGATCACTGGTTGATGGATGTATGGTGGCAAGACTTTGACAACTGGAAGGAAAGGTTGGGACAAATAATGAGCAAATTGGATCTGGATATTGAATGGATCAAGGAAATCAGGGTAGAATGTGCTCGGTACCTCAAGCTAATGACGGATTACGACATGCCCACCGTACAGATGGATCTGGAGAAGGTGAAGCCTTATTTCCAGAATAAGATGGAGGACGGGATGTCTAGCGAAATGATAGTGGAATTCATGAGTTTTTCTGCCCGTGCCTTTGATCAATCAAAGTTGTTCAGTGATCGAGGTACAAAGTACGATGCAGATTGGAAGAAGATGGAAGATAATGCAAGAGAATGGAGCTACCAAATGTTGCGATATGAGATTATTGAGGTGGATAAACTCCTGCCGGTCATTTTGAAGTTCATGGAATACACAACATCAAAGAAACAAGAGGGCAGCCCTGCCATCAGTGAAGAGCTTCCCAAAGAGTAGCTACAGTAAACTGCAATCAGCTAAAAGAGAAAAGGCTACAATACCGTCACTAGAGGACAAAATAGGGAAAGGGGACAAAATGTAATTTTTTAAATTGGAATACATTGAGGGTTGGTGAAACCCTATTTGGTAATGAATCTTGGCCACATAATGAGAATTGATCCTGGCCATTCATTTGACTTTTGGAGCACTATAAATAGGGGTCTCCTCTCATTTGCAAAGGGAGTTGAGTTGTTGTAAAGACATACTGTAGAAATTTATAATGAAAATACATTGATTTGGTGCATTTTCTGAATTTCTTACATGTCACTTGATTCAACCTCCATTGTTAGAAGCTTAACTTAGATTTTCATTGCTGTTCTAGTTAGTTATATTCTTGCCTTGATAGATTTTAGGAATGTTGTTTTGTGGTTATGAAAATTCCTACTGTGTAGATGCCTTCTTAGTCCATACTTTTTGTTGTTTGCTGATGGTAGATACCTGTGCAAAGTTAGTCTGGACTTAAATTTAAAGCTGCTCCACACTTTCATCTTTGTTCATGCTTGTACACGATGAATGAAAGATGAAATATTTGCAGACCTTAGAAGATAGCACAAATTCCATGAGACTATGAGATTTCTGGTTAAGTGGAATATTGTTTCAGGAAGCTGTCCATTGCAGGAACTCCATTATCACTATTCACCATTAGTTGCAGATCTAGGAACTTTCTCTCTCCCCTACCCCTTTTCCTTTTTTTTTTTTAATGAGTGACCTATGCTAAGGTTCATTGCACATTGTAAAGCTAAATCCAATGATAAAAATGGAGTTCAAGACTGTTGTTTGAACGTACAGTAAACACACCACAACTTCTCCATCTTAGGAACTTCATTTTAAGACCCAACTTCCCATGCTTTGTAACTCATCTGTAAGTCTGCCTTGTGATTCCAACAAATGACATCAAACAACTAAAATATTCCAAGCACTGTCAAGACCTGACATTAGAGACTTTGAGATAGTGTTCTGCAATCTGATTGTGGAAGATTCTCTTTCAAGAGAGGTAGTGCACCTACGCACTGCCTGTGTTGAGAAGTGCATAAAAAACACATCAACAGAACTGGCGCTAGAAGGAGGGCCAGACACGTTGGGAATACAAAGCTAAGGGTCAAAATTGAAGCTAGATCGAATTAGATCATTCTCCCCAGAAAGATTTCAAAGAGTTCTACGGTCAACACCAAACAAGGGAGAATTTGAAGAATTGTAGCCTCCTACAAGGGTGAAGCGAGTTAAGGGAAGTAGCGTTTCCTCTTCCTCTTCCTCCATTCCATCCACTTCCATTCCACCCTCACCTTCATTTGGCTGGCCTTCGTCTTCCACCCAACTATCCGAAACTGCATTTTCACCTCCCTTCTCCGACAGCCAGGGGATTGCTTCTCTCCTAGCCCTTCCAGCCCAAGGTACAGTCCAGGCAGCTGTAGCTCAAGTGCAGTCCCGAACTGCTATTCTAGCGTAGGCTCAGATTCAACTTGCTATTTTTCAACAACAAATACTGCCTCTACCTCCCTCCATGGCTTGGTTGGCACATAACCCTTCGCCAATACATTTCACCGCTTACCATGATATGCCCAAGAATCTGGAGGGATTTTGTTCGAAGTTCTATCTTCGTGACCTATAGAGAACAGCTGAAGAACACATCAAAATATTTGAGACAGCAATTACCAAAATGCAAGTTGACCACAAGGATGTTGCATGCTGCCTTTTTCTGCATTCATTGGGAGAAGAAGCCTTCTATTGGTACATCCATCTGCCGAGGGGATATATTACCTCATGGAACCTAATGAAGAATGACTTCCTGTAGAAATACAAGATTCTCATTAGTCCTTCAGAACTTTACCAATAGTTTATGTCTGTCAGACGAGAAATAAATGAACCTATTGGGTCCTTCAATGACCACTTTCATCGGGCTTACACAAGGCTTCAGGACCCATACCTTCATAATGATGTCGCATTTCTCCCAATTTACTATGCAACGTTGGACAACCTCACGTCGGCTTTGGTGAAAAGGATGCAACTACAACCTGCCTCTTGGGTGACAGCCTATAAAGAGGCTGTTATCACTAGTGCGGACTTGGGGCATAATATCTCCATCCCGCTACCTTCTTTGGGGCTAGTAGCTCACCCGATGTAGATTCAAGGCCTTAATCAGGCATTCGCTCATCAGACCCCTCTCATGAACCAGATACCCCAGCTGCCCATCGTTCCACATCTGGGGCAACCACTGAATTATGCACCTGTCGTGCCTTCCTATTTGCGGCCTCAACCATAGCATAACTATTCTCAAGTTGCTCCACAACAGCAGGTGCATCTGCAGTAGCCCCAGGCACCATTGTACCTATCGGGGCCAGAATTTTCTCTAGTGTATCAGAATTAGCCGGTAGCCCCGCCCGCCTTCCTCCAAAGTCCGGTGCCGCAACCAAGTAACATGACTGAGAGAGACAAGTTAGAGGAATTGACAGAGATGATAAGGAGAATGTCCACAGAAATGAAACACCTAAAAAATTAGAATAATCAGTTACAGGCCTCCCAGCGTAATTTCCAAGCCAATCTTAACCGGGACAATTAAGACAATAGGGACAACAGGGATAATCGAGAAGCAAGTACTTCATCTGGGCAGAATTGTGATAGGGGAAAAAATGCTAATCAAAATTCAGAAAGGAGACCTTCTAAGAGGCAGAATCACACGTGGAATACTAAGCCCAACAATGGAGGTGTTCCTACACCTTTTCATCAGCCAGCCAATAATGAAAGGACAACTAGTGGAGTATACCTTGCCAAGGCAGCTTTGTCCGGATGGTGTCAGATTCACAAAACCAGCAGACACTTTGAATTAGATTGCCCTGAATTACAGGCAGCTGCTGAAATATTCTAGGTAGAAGTGCAGAATGCAGTAGATAATGTCGGCTATAGAGACATCGTCCCATCCGAGCCATATGATTCATCTTGTCTCATGGTTAACCAAGCACCGTTTCCGTGGGGTGATCGCAACGAGCCCAAAGTCGAGCATGCTCCTGTTGAGGGTGAAGAAGTGCAAGAGGTAAGTAACAAACAAACTTTAGCTCAACTTTTTGATTCTATAGACAATGGTCCACTAAACGAAGAAGAACCTTACATAGATGAAGTCCATATGTTCCATCAAAGATCAACTCCCTACTTCCTCAGAAATAGGCAGGTAGGTGGACCCTTTATGATTTCTACCCCACCAAACAATTTCACCACCCTGCCTGATCCTAGTGCCAGCAACAACCCTGGACTCCCCCATATACCAACCCAATACCTCAACAAGAATGGATCTCAAAACTAGTCACAAAATCAGCCTCAAGGCCAATCCCAAAATCAGTCTAGTCAAATGAAAGTCCAACCTCCTAGCTCTACAATAGGTCAAGCTTTTAGTTCAGAAATTGAGCAAATGGGTGAATACGTGGCAGAAGAGTTCAAAAGGGTGAAAATCAGTTTGTCTGCCTTTGAACTACTCAGAGTCCCTGCTATAAGGCATGCCTTGTTTAGGGTTCTTAATGGGATTCCATCCTCTGGTGCAACGCTAGAAACGTCAGCTAAGAGAGTTACTTTTGAAGAGCCTAGGAAGGAACCAGAGATATAGGATAATACAGGGAAAAGGAAGGATATCCTTGTAAATCAATCTACAAGTAAACAAATGGAAAAGGAACCAGAGCAGAGTAATAGGCTGTTTTCCAAGGACTAGCTATTTAGACAGGCCAGTGATAAAGGCAATGATAAGAACAAAGGTCAAGTCGCTCACATGGATACACCTGTAGTTATCTTCCATGGAAGATTGGAAACTCCTCCTTTCCTTACCACCATTAGGATCTTTGGGAAGAACCTACATAACTACCAACTCGATTCAGGAGCGTCTACCAATGCCATGCCCTTGGTAGTATGCAAGGCTCTTGGCATCACTCTGACTCCTTTAAGAAGAAAAGTGACTCAGCTAGACAAAACAGAGATCAACATCGTGGGAGAAATAAATCAGATCCCGATGCAAATTGCCATAGACCCAAGGATATAACAAGTCATTGATATTCAAGTGGCAGAAATTCTCGATGCATATGGAATCATCTTGGGAATGAAATTCACCAAGGAACTGAATGGATATACTACCACAGACCTTTCTCATATATGGCTGTCGTGGAAGGGGTTGCCAAACCAAATCCGTATTGACTGCGAACCCCGTATGAAATATATGATCACGGAATACAACAATCTCAGCGAAGTGCTTTTTGTTGAGACAGAGTTGGGAAATTACTATCCCTTTGCCTACCAAATGAGGTTGAGCCTTAGGAAGAATGCGCCGCCGAAGTTCTCCTAGTGTTGTGCAGTCCTCCGACTGATTTTACTCAAATACCTCCGAGTACAAAAATGTTGGTAGAGTCCTATGACAAGCCTGATGAAGGCAACAACTGGGGACTACTAAGTGGTTTCCAGGAGTTTATGGAAAAGTGTGCAAGGGATCAACTTAGCTTAGGGGCCCGAATGAATTTCCAGGATCTCTTATTGCCAAATTGGTGCAGGATTCACAACACTACCCACTCCGAGTTTGACTACTGCTTATGTCGAACAATACTGGATCATGTAAAGAAATCGGCTACCCTTCAGAAAGAAACACCAAAGGAAGTACTAACATAATCACCCTTTGTTCAATGCACTAGGCAAAAAGATTCTCCTAAGATTGCGGAGGCAACTGCCCAATCTAGGAGAGGTGGGAATTTAGTCAGACCCAAGGTCAGAGAACTTTCCAAACTTTAGACGCTCCGATTTGATGGGTCCAAGTCAAAACAAGGAGTTGGTGCTAGTTTGGAAACTCATCAGCCCAACGGGTAAGACCTTTCTTGCTACCCACAGGTTGCAGTGTATGAGGCTTTGGTCCATGGCCTTCTCATGGCCTTGATGAAAAATGTCAAAATACTGCAAGTTTTTGGGGATTCAGAACTCGTAGTTAAACAAGTTAGGAAATTGTATTCCTGCCATGATAGAAGGTTGGCAAAGTATAGGCATAGGGTTTGGGAAATCTTAGAGGGTTTAGATGCATTCAATATACACCTAATTCCCCGTGCCTAGAATTGTAAAACTGATGCGTTGGCCCAAGCGGCTAGCACTTTGCAACCCCTCTCTTTGTCTGGGCTTAAGAAATTTATAGTTGAGTTGACATCTACACCATCAGTCCCAGGTAATGTCACTCATTTCCAAGTCTTCAATGATGAAAAACATATTCTTGAATTCATCACAAGTTCTGATGTCTTCGCAACCCAAATAATTGATGAGGCCGGTCCATGAGAGGTCGAGTGGGATATTGAGGGGGTTATTAACCTCAAAACCAACATGATTCCTAGGGGTATGGTTTAGCTGGAACGCATATTTGACTTGGACCAAATCAAAGACCAAAACCAGTAAACAAAGAAAGAAGCCATAAGTAGCCAGTGCGATGCTCACAACCTCAGGACAGTCGAGAAGGTTAAGAATGTTTTTATTGGCAAAGTATGCATGCCAAAAGAAAAGAAGGGAATTATTGATGCGTTGCAGAAGTACCATGATGTGGTGGTATGGAGCTACGAGGATTTAAAAACGTATGATACCTCCATCATCACGTACACCATCCCTCTCAAGATAGAAGTGAGACCTTTTCGCCAGCGCCAGCGTCCAATCAATGCCTTACTGGAACCCTTTATTTACAAAGAGGTGCAAAAGTTGCTTTTAGCCAGGATTATTTTCCCGGTCAGGCATTCCACATGGGTGGCCAACTTGGTTCTAGTCAGAAAAAAAAATGGGGAGATTCGTTTGTGTGTAGACTTCCACAATTTGAACCGAGCTTTGGAGAAAGACAACTATCTAGTGCCCTCATTAGATGAGGTGTTGCAGATCGTTAATGGCTCCCAGATGATGTCTTTCCTTGATGGGTACTCCGGGTACAACCAGGTAATGGTACAGTATGAAGATCGTCATAAAACGGCGTTCACCACTAAGTGGGGGACGTTTTCTTATCGGAGGATGCCATTTGGGCTCATCAACGCGGGCACCACCTTCCAACGCGCAATGGACATCGCCTTCGAGGATCTGATCGGTAAGTGCATAATCATCTACATGGATGATTTAACTGTGTTTTCTAAAAGGTGAGGTGATCACATTTTTGACCTGTGTAAGGTGTTTTAGAGGTGCCAAGAGTTTGGAGTTTCCCTTAACCCAAAGAAGTGCATTTTTGGTGTAACTGAAGGTAGATTACTCAGGCACATCATTTCAGAAGAGGGAATCTCTATAGACCCTGAGCGTATCGAGTCCTTACTGAAAATCCTGCCCCCAAGCAGCAAGAAGGAATTAAAATCCTTCTTCGGGAAGATCAATTTCATCAAGAAATTCATCACGCGTTTGGTGGAGATTGTTAAACCTCTCAATGCTATGTTGAAACAGGATGCCAAGGTTGAGTGGACTCCCGACACCAAACAAGCCTTCGAAGAAATTAAACGGGCCATTACTCAGGCACCTGTGTTAGTCAGCCCAGATTATCTGAAGCTTTTCTATATCTACTCGTTTGCTTTAGAGCATTCTTGTGCTAACATTTTGACTCAGAAGGACGATGAAGGAAATGAGCATCCGATCACCTTCATGAGTGCTCCCCTGAAGGATGCTGAATTGAGATATGACAATGTGGAAAAGCAGGTGTATGCTCTCGTCAGAGGGGTAAATAAGTTTCGACACTATATTCTCTGCAATAAAGTGTTTGCCATTGTCTCAGACCCAGTAGTGAAAATGCTTCTCATGCAGAATGAATTGGGTGAACGAAGAGCCAAGTGGGTCACCCTACTCCAGGAATATGACATGGAGATCCAACTGATGAAACTGGTAAGAGGACAAGCTCTTGCCCGTACGATTGCTGAAGTAGCGGCGAAGGCTGGACCCGAACTCACTGTACAACAATACCAGCTCAAATACGTTTCCCTAGGTGAATGGTACGAGAATGTCATTTATTATTTGTTGAACCATAAGTGTCCATCACACCTGCTTGGAGTCCAAAAGTGTGCCCTTAGATTGAAAAGCAATGGCTACATGCTACAAGGTTCCATTCTCTACAAGAAGAATCATGAGGGCATTTACTTAAGGTGCCTAGGCAAGGAAGAATCAGACCGGGTCTTAAAAGAATTTCATGATAAATTTGGCACGAGCCATGGTTCTGGTTCTTCCACAACACAACAAATATTGAGAGCAGGGTATTATTGGCCAACCATTTTCAAAGATGCTCATTGTCATGTCCGCTCATGTCACACTTGTCAGACAGCCACCACCAAGGAAAAGAATGATGCTATCCCACTACAACCCATGCTGGAGGTAAGGCCGTTTGCACAATGGGGTCTCAATTTCATCGGTCTGGTAAGCCCTCCATCATCTGCGGGACACAGGTACATTCTTACCACAACTAATTACTGTACTAGGTGGACAAAAGCAATCGTGTGCAAGCAATGCACAACCGAAGTAGTTACTAATTTTTTAGAAAGTTTTATTTTAAATCACTTTAGCTATCCTTATGCTTTAGTGTGTGACTATGGACCTACTTTTGCATTGTTGAAGTTTGCTAGTTGGGCGTTCGACTACGGGATTACCCTTAAGTTTTCATCCAATTACTACCCCTAAGGTAATGGCCTCGCTGAGTCCACCAATAAGAACCTGATAACCATGATCAAGAAATTGCTAGATAGGAATCCCAAGGACTGGCATACCCAGCTCCGTTTCACCCTTTGGGCAGACCGCACTCGCCACAAGACTGCCCTTGGCGATTCCCCATTCCACCTTGTTTATGGTCTGGAGCCCATATTTCCTATCCATCTGAAGATTCCCACTTTGCAGTTTATCAACGACTTTTATGAGGGGGGGATCATAGGGAGGCTCAGTTAGCTGAGCTCTTGCATTTGGAGGAAATCCGAGACCGTGCAATAGAAAATTTTTCCAAACATCAGGGCGTAGTTAAGAGATGGTTCAACCATCGAGCCAAAATCAAAGAATTTAGAATTGCAGACTTGGTCTTGTATTGGGACAAGGCTCATGAAAAGAAAGGGGGACACAACAAATTTGACAAGCTTTGGCTTGGCCCCTTTCAAATAGCTAAGATTTTGGGAGACAATGCCTTTCGCCTAAACACCTTAACTGGTGAGAGCGTCCCATTGCTAGTCAACGGGCAGCACCTGAAGCATTACTTCCAGGCTTGAGCTTGTTCGAGCTCTTCTTTGTAAATATTTGTATATAGGTTAGAGTAGATTACTCTTTCTAGTTTGCTTGTGTCTTTTTGTTTTGCGTTGCTCTTTTGTTTTCTCCCTCCCGACAGTTTTGTTTTGAAAGGATGCTCCTCACCCCTTAGCGGTGGCCGTGCTCGCTTGACGAATGGGTCACTTTGTTGTCCGTCTTTGGTGTTTTTCAGCTAAACATTCACTCTCAACCCTCGTTCTCTGAAGGCTACCCATGAATGATTTCCCTGCTTGAACTTTGTCCAAAACTCGACCCTTGGTTGGATCTCTTTACACACATCTCAGATCTCACACAAGACACATAATAATCATTTCTAAAGGACAGTACCATAGTTGCTATGACGCCCTAGTGAGTGAAAAATCCTAAGTCTGCTCTAGTGACCACTGTGGCCCCAAACCCATTGTAAGTTTCAGTGCTTACCTGGTCGAGCAAAATGATAAATGAGAAAAGGTACATTCAAAGGAATATCAAAATGAAAGAGAAAGGGAATTCTAAAAAAAAAAGCGACTGTATGGGTGTGCGGATAGCTCTACCGGGGCTATGGACGCCCGGTTGGCAGTAGAGCAATATCTGTGGGATTGTAGTGACAACTCCATTAGGGCTATGGATGCCTGACTGGCAGTGGAGCAATGTTCGGGTTACTTTTGGTGTTAGATGATTTATGTAGCTTGTTCAGTTGAATTAACAGCCCTAGTCACCATCCCGTGGAGAGGAATGAATTCACTGCACACACCTCTGAGATCTCCTATAGACTGACCCAATTAAGGATCTCGTTCTCCTAGTTCACCTTTGAAAGCTCATTGTTGGTCTGCGAAACTCAAAGATTCTGGGTCATGAATGAATGTTTATCTTTAGAATGCTTAGGAGTGTTCCCTAGCGGAGTCGCCATTTATTGTGCCCTTAGCACACATGCCCTGTTCGGAACGGGGACCCTCTTTTCTTTCCCTTGCTGGGTCATTTTTTGTCGTTGCCTCATTTTGCGTGCCCCATTTTGTGCCCCTAATGGTCAATGTACCTCCAAAGTTTCATCATAAGTTGACTGTGCTTCCCCTTGGCTAGTTTTGTCAAGTTTTGATGCCTTTCGGGGTCTCTCTAGCAGTTTGCTTCTGCCAGCGGCCCTACACCCGGCCGGGCCCGCCCTCTTGGGTTACCCCTACTGGGTTTCCCTATCGTGTCTGCCGTCTCTAACGATGGATGGGTTGCGTCTTCCCAGACCTCGGGTCCCAACTCCATCATTGTCGTCTGAAATGTTTACGAGGAGATCTTGGCTGCCCTCGAATGTTCCGGACTTCCAAGTCCGAAGTTCCTTGAAGGTTTCATCGTCTCTGATGGCGGACCTGTGGTGGAACTCCACCCTTTGTGCCCTGACTCCCTATTTGCCGCCGCCGACCCCTTCGAGTTGAAAATATCAAACGGCCACCGCCCTGCGCCCTCCTGGTCTCCGGACCCCGGGTCTCCCACCATAGTCAGTGAATTCAAATCTACCGACCCAGGCATCCGTCGTACTTGCATTTATTGTGGCCATTAATGGCAGTTGGGGTATAAATAACTTGCACAAACCTGTCATTCTCACTTGTCACTATCACAGTGAGAGATCAGAGCTTGCCAGAGAGGAGCCCACCGTCTTCAAGACCTTCACGCTCATGCCAGCTTCCTTCGCTTGCTGACCACTAGTGGATCCCACACTTCCCTCATCGAGTGTTCGAGGTAGGTTTCCCAATTCACCCTCCTGAACATTGTTTTCATGATTTCTAAGGCTTAAAATAAACAATAACGATCAAAGGGACATGTGAATAATGAAGCATGGCATAACGAACAAAACCCATGTTCCCAAAAAATGAGAAAACACCTGTGGTTCCCTCGTGGTCGATCTAGAGCTTTATCCCCATGCAGCCGTTCTTCGCAGGGGCATTCCTGCCCCTTGGGCCCAGACGCTCCCTTTGCCTGCTGGGACTTAGCGAAAACCAAAAATTTCAAACAGGTCCCTCATTCCCCAGGCCTGGGCCTCTAGGATTCCGCGTCTGAATTTCCACTCCTCTCCCGCCGCTCTCAGACGGCGAATGGGTTGTGTTTTCCCGGACCTCGGGTCGTGGCTCCATCATCACTGTCTGCTGGTGAAACTTCACTGCAGCCGTTCAATCCGCCGGTTCTCGAACTTTCACCCCCGGGATTTCGTGTTATCTTCACTGTCGCGAGCGATGAAGGCCTGGCATCCTTACGCTCCTCGGGTCAGAGACCTCCATTCACTGCTGGGAAGCCCGTGAAATCATTGAACATCCTTGATTGCACCCTTCCCCTTCTGGGCCACGGCCTCTGTAAATCCATCCCTCCTCCGCCGTTCCATAATGGAAAATCATGCCCGCCCTTTCGAGCCCCGGGCTCCAGACGGCTCGTTGCCATGAATACTCAATCAGAAGATCCAATGGCAAACATTGATGCCAAGCCCAGTATGCCTCCTGGTGGTTGGCGTAACATTCAGAGGTCTCCAGGACCTCACACCGAGGATCACCCCCTTGTTGATATGCTTGTTTGGCGCGACACGGGGGAGTCGGCGAGACCTCTCGCCGAAAACTAGAAATCTCTCACCGGTGGGAATTCTCCCCATAGGTCGACAAGACTTTCGAGTCTCGCCAAGATGTCTCTCCCTCGAAGGGTTTTCCTACCGACATGCTCAGTCGGCAAGAAATTTGGATGTCACTGAGACCTTTCTCCGAGGCAGGCTTTCACACAGACTGGAAACTTCTGGTCACCGGGACAATGAGTAATGCCTCGCCAATAGGCTATCGGCGAAATGGGCTCTGTTCATCCAATTGAAACCAAAAACCAACTAACGGCTTCCTCCCCTCCTGGGCTCGAAGATTCGGACTTCTGTCTGACGATTGCTGTCGCAACCGGCGAAAGCTTCACAGCATCCTGACCCCTTTGGCCCAGGTCACTTGAAAATTGAAAGTTGACGACTGCCCTTCGATTAGCCAGGCCCTGGACCTCGAAGTTCCATCTTCGGAACTCCGTTTCTGCTTGGGTGTTTCAAACAACCATCTCTGAATGGCCTCCCAGCCTTGTACCTTCGGATGCTCCTAAATCGATCTGAATGAACTCAAAATTGGAATCTAACTTTGACCCACGTGCTCAAATTCGGCCCTCTTCATTATGATCCTTTTGAACCATCAAAATTTGATCGGGAAAGGTCTCCTGGATCGTTCCTTCCCATTTCCCTTTCCAAACAACATTCCTACCAGGGAACTCTAGCCCTATGGGCCCAGCCTATCCCAAAGCCCTCAACCAAAAGACTAATATCATGAGGATGTAAAAGTATCATTTCATGAACAATAGATTATTTAAAGTTGATTTTATGGGATCTCGACTAACATGAACACTTTTGTGATCCATTGCACTAACTACGCCTCTGTTTGTAAAATATATGGAATTGGGTGCGGGACCTTTAGGGGCAACCGTCGAAAAGGACAAAGGGAAGAAGTTAGGCAAGATTCCTCAAGGGAAAGAGGACAAAGACCAAATGAAATACCAGTTTTAGGGTGAACCCTTGCATTCAAAGGTTACCACAGACTGGAAAGAAATCACCGATACCAACATAGGCCATGTCAATATTGGTGAGTTTACCCGAAGGGTCAGGGTCAATCCAACGACCAAGAATGCAAGACTGATAAGACAGAGTGGAATTGCAAAGGTTGCAGGCTTTCCTCCATCTCTTGTAGTCCCCGAACTCATCATGGCCTGTCGACAGGCATATCAACCAGATACAAGAACAATTGTTGATAGGGACAGTAACGTTCTCACCGACATGTCGGCTGAAGGAATCACAGAAACCTTTCATATTCCCACATTTCAAGAAATGGAAACGCCTACCATAGAGGAATATCAAGTAGCATGGGACGGCAACCCAACAGCATGCAAAAGGTCAATAAATCAGCATTGGCTCAAATAAAAGTGCGGCAGCGCTGCGAAAGTTCCTCACAAACTCTTCCGCAGCAATTTCCATGACCTGGTCACAATGCTAAGCAGGGTTATGGGTCTTCCTATGGCAGCCTTCTTTCAAGAGTGGATGGTGTATTTTATTGAGTAGATTCTTCATGGAAATGAAGACGTTACCACAAAGACCATATTTTATTGGGGAGGTATAATAAGCAACTGCTTCCATGAGCAGTTCGTCAATGTGAGGAAAAGCTCAAAGTTTTATACGACTTCATACCTCGTCTACTCCTTGGCAGATCAGAGGCAATACAACAGGCAACTGTTTGTGGCGCCTGATCAAGAGCAGGGACGAAAACTCAGGGCCTATGATAGATATCCATAGCTCCAATACCAAAACTTCAAAAGGGAGTACTGCAGAGTAAATGACGCCTTCATCAGCCATATTGTCAGAATGATTGCTGGGGATTTCAAAAGGAGGGTTTCCCACAGTGCTCAGGCATTTTTGAAGTAATATGCCTTCCTCTTCATTCAGTACCTGAAGTTCACATACATCCGTGCCCAGGGCTTCATCGAAAGGCCAAATAGGTTGCCTCGATACCCCAATGACTGAATCATCCTACTGGAGCTTTCTCGGCAGCTCCAACACATACAAGCGATCTTCAATAGCAAACACATTGCAGGGATCTTTTATCCCATGACTCTTGGCCAGGGTATGTATAAACTACAACCTTCCCAGTGTGCTGGTAACTCCGAGAAGGAACTAAAAGATTACCATTTTCACCTACACACTACTCGCCCACGGATAGACCCATATGGCCACATAAGAAAGGCGCTAGGGCCTGCATTCACTCATCTCCACCACATTGAAGACTTTTGGGGAGATTGTCAGGATGATAAAGAAGTACGTGCAAGGAACTATATGCGAATGACTGCGCATTTCGTAAGGAATGTGTAGCCATTCCCCATAAAGGACCAGGTCGAAGAAGATGAGGCCATCATAATGCATCCCAGGTACCCTACAGTCGCCAATCTACCAATACCAACAATAGACTGGGATGAGCAAGAGGTCAATGACTTTGACACTATAACCAAGCCAATCTTGGCTCATACTAAGGAGTGGGTTGATGAACGAATGGCCTGATTAAAACAACAAGGGATGGTCCTAACATATGAAGGGCTCAAGAGTGAACCAAGTGCCACAGATGACGCTACTGCCACCACTTCAATGGGTAGGACATCTAAGTCTCCTCCAGTTACCAGGTCCAAGAAGAGGAAGGAGATAGAAACAAAGCAATCTCCTGACCCCAAGGTTTATACAAGAAAGAATCTGGAGGGCTCACCCTCTAAGAGGCTAAAACAAGCAAAATGCACCTCAGAGCAACCATTAATCCAAGAAGAAGAATCCAAAGATACTGATCAAATCAAACCTGTTCTGTCTCTCTCCGCTTTGGCTGCCCCATCATCTAGTTCTCTGGCCATGATCACTACATCTTCGCTGGCAGTGGACATCTCTGTCCATCTTGCCCCTTCACCCTCGACCGAGCCTGTGATTGTGATAGACTCCTCCTCTGCCATGACTACTCCTCCTTCCTCTATTGCCATGTCACCCACCACGTCACTCCCGTTACCTATGGTAGCTGCACCAATGCTTGCTCCCATCGTGCCTCAGGCCCTCTCTAGACATATGTAGAATCTTCCCCCTAAGCTCTCCCAGATCCTAATGGATACCAATCTTTAAGCGGCCCTTGCACAAGTCCTCGCTACTGCTCAGCCTTTGCAACCACCGATAGGGCCACCAGCTATAGAAGCTACCATGTTAATCTCTGAGGAGTGGGAGAGGCGAGAACAGGAGGCCTCAAAGCCCTTTGAAGAGGAGGCTGATGAATACCATGAGCACCCGGAATATAAACATCGCACTATTGATAGGGTGGCCTATGAAGAAGAAGAAATTGGCTCCTCAGAGAGCGGGGACGAGGGGGAGGATGGTGGTGGCAGGGTCATCATGTAGGCTTTTGATGACGACTTTGAGGAGGAAATGACCCAGCAGCTGAAAGATACTGGAAAAGAGGTAGGAATGTCGCTCCTTGAAGAAGAAGGACAACAACAAGAGGATAAACCTAGGGGAGAGGCTCAAGCTGTCAGGGGCCTCAAAATCGAGCAACTCAAGGAATATGCGCACGAGGTTGAACAGGCTGAGGAAAAGGGAGGGGAGGAGAAGGAAGAGAAAGAAAGTACCATGCAACAATTATCTACCAAGCCTCCTATCAAGCACCTTGTGTTCATCCAGGAATCTGATGACGAAGAAGGAGATGCTGCGAAGGAGGAAGACAGGGCCTCGGAGGGTAAGGAAACAAAAGCCTCGGTTGAAGAAGGCAAGGGTGATCGTGAATCACTCAAGGGAAAGTCTGTCGTACCTGAATGGCTAGAAAAATAGCTTGAAAGAAAAACTCCTATACTAGAGGACCCAAGGGCAAGCCTAGGGGCTATCTTAGCTCGAGTGCATATCACAACAAAGAAGGAGAAGGAGCCTAGGATCCGATCCAGGGTAACGATGGATGCTTCTGGGTCCCGAGCCATACAAATAGCAACACCTGTGGTGGGCCAGACTGGGGTGAGTTATAGCGTCTCCACCATCAACTTGGGAACCACTACCAGGGAACAAAAGGTAGGGCACATTGAGGAGTCAGTGGCCACGGTGGTGCACTTGATAAAGCAAAACAAAATCTCAAAAGATGAGCTTAAAGCGTAGGTGGCTGTTTTGATGGATTACATTTAGCAATGGTCTTCGGTACATGATTTTCCTACCACATCCACGACCCCACCCCAACTGCTGTCCAAAGAACAGATTGATTTAAGATGGAAAGAAGGAAGAACTTGAAAAAAACTACAGAAAGCTGGTTCCGACTGGTCCTGTATGTCGGGAACATGGGAATTAGTCGGGCTATTCGGATAGCCAACAAGTTCTTAGACCTACAACAATCTTTGGAGGGCACAAAGAAGCTTTGCACTAACTTCCCTGCAACATACGACTCCACCTTTCCAAAGATCGAGGCTATCCCTTTGTTTCCAAAAGCCACATGGGAAAAGGAGCTTACATTCAGTAGGGACGATCACTGGTTGATGGATGTATGGCGGCAAGACTTTGACAACCGAAAGGAAAGGTTGGGAAAAATAATGAGAAAAGTGGATCTAGATATTGAATGGATCAAGGAAATCAGAGCGGAATGTGCCCGGTACCTCAAGCTAATGACGGATTATGACATGCTTGCCATACAGATGGATCCGGAGAAGGTGAAGCGTTATTTCTAGAAGAAGATGGAGGACGAGATGTCTAGCGAAATGATAGTGGAATTCAATAGTTTTGCTACCCCTACCTTCGATCAATCAGAGCTGTTCAGAGATCAAGGTACAAAGTACGATGAGGATTGGAAGAAGCTAGAAGATAATGCAAGAGAATGGAGCTACCAAATGTTGCGATATGAGATTATTGAGGTGGATAAACTCCAGCCGGTCATCTTGAAGTTCATGGAATACACAGCATCAAAGAAACAAGAGGGCGGCCCTGCCATCAGTGAAGAGCTTCCCAAAGAGTAGCTACAGTAAACAACAATCAGCTAAAAGACAAAAGGCTACAGTACCGTCACTAGAGGAAAAAATAGGGAAAGGGGACAAAATGTAATTTTTTAAATTGTAATACATTGAGGGTTGGTGAAACCCTATTTTGTAGTGAATCTTGGCCACATAATGAGAATTAATCCTGGCCATTCATTTGAATTTTGGAGCACTATAAATAGGGGTCTCCTCTCATTTACAAAAGGAGTTGAGTTGTTGTAAAGACATGCTGCAAAAATTTATAATGAAAATACATTGACTTGGTGCATTTTCTGAATTTCTTACATGTCACTTGATTCAACCTCCATTGTCTGAATGTAAAAGTGCAAACATAAAACCCTAAATGAGATACAAACTAATGTAAATTAACAACTATAAATAAGATTCAAATCAGTGCAATTCAATGAAAAGTAATGCAAATCCTAGATATAGTGTTTAAATGGACTCCAAATTTTAGAATTTTGGTGTACAATGTTAGGTTCACCAAAATGAAGAAAAAGGAAATAGGTTGGGGTTTTAGAAGGGGGGTTCACCAATTGAAAATGTAGACCTATTTCCAACTATTTCATTAGGAAATTAGATTCACACAAAGAATTGAATTACAACCCTTAGGTGAGAGAACTCAATGAGGGAATCTATTGATTTCCTTATGCTTTAGGATGGGAATATCTGCTTGAATAACACTTTTGGGAGGAAAACTAAAAATAATAAATCAACCCAATAATTCCAATTTAAACTTGAAACAACAATTTAAAGGTCAATTCTAGAGTTCACAAATAAAAAACTTTATGTGGATCTGAGAAGGATAGAACATTGTGTACCAGTCACAAAAAGGAACTTTTAGGAGGTTGTGATGGACTCATTCACCCATGGGCGAATGGGTCTCTACTCAGGATTTTCAACCAAATTTTTGGTGTATCTAATGTCAATATATATCTTTTGTTTGATCTAGGTTTCAGTGTTGGAAAGTCAAAAATCAGATCTGTAGATGAGTTTCTATGGCTTGACGACAACTTTGACAACTTTTGTAACTTTGACAACATTTTCAATCTTTCTCTTCAAGAGATATTCAATCCTTCTTCAACCTAAGATCCACAACACAAACACAAGAGGGGAAAATTGTTTTTTTTTTGTGAATGGGAGTTAGCCTTGGTCAAACCCCATTTTGGTAATTAAACCTTGAACTAAAATAGTGAAATATGAAAGGAATGATGAATGAAAAATAAAATATTGTAACTCACCAAACCCTTGAATTAACCTTTGGAAATCTGAAATATTGATCTTGATCTTGCATTCAATGGCTTCAATGGATGTGGATCTTGATGCTTGAATTGATGCTTCAAATTCTTGACTTGATCTTTGAAAGATACATCACAATGCTAGCTCCAAAAACATGCATGATGCTTAAGACCTTGAAATGATGCTTGAGATATTGAATGCTGCAAAAAATCACTAATAAACCTACTCTTGAATGCTCTTGACAATAATATTTTCTCTTGTGAAGTCTCTTAAGATTTATAGGAAAAACTTAGACTTGATTTGATAAAATAACCTTATATTTATTGGTATGCATCCTTAATTTCCTAAAAATTAAATATTTCAAGATGACATGAAAATTTGAATTTAGTCACATTAAAGTACCACCAAAAACATAATTTCAATTTAGGTTCAAAGGCCTAGGGTGGACCCATTCACCCATGTGTGAATGGGTCCCCGGTCCTTATTCCTAGAACACACATTACTCAAGGTAAAGTGCTATGTGTTGACATTAATTATTGTTGGGTTTCCCCATAATAAAATGTAATTTGTTAGGATTGTAGATGTAAAATAGGGCTTATTAAGGCATAGTTAAGTCCATTTTAATTAAGAAGGTGAAAACAAAGTGTGAAAATATAAAGTACATTTTTCTACACTATACTAAGTCATAATATTAACTAATGTATGTGAATTCAAATATGGAAATAATATTACCAAATAAAATTATATATGTATGTGATTGCACATTCATCACCATAGAAAATCTAATAAAATAAATATGATACCATATTTACATGGAGAAACCCTTTCAAGAAAAAAATCCACATGAGAAAAGAGGGCAAGTATATTACTAATATTGACAAGATATATACACCATAATACACTTCACTTACGATCTCTAACAACCCAAATTCTTCCATAAACCTACTGTTGAAAGGATGAAGAAAAAACCCCTTACTGTGTTGTCATTGATGCCAACATTAATTGTTGATAGTTATGTCTAATACGATAAACTTTAATGCGACATTTTTGTCTGAAATTACTCATACAAAAGGTTTGGGTCAAGAGGTTACAATAGGTTATTCCTTACTAGTAGATGCATATATGATCAAGATTTCAACTATACTGGTTAAGCAGGTTGAATGTAACAAATGATAGAGGTTCGACATTTAGTTTTTGGCTTATATAGTGTGATTGGACAGTTATAATCTAGTCTGTATCTCTTTAGGATTGAGAATCAGTTTTAGAATTTTTTGAATATTTATCATAGGTCTCACTACTATATATATTCTAGATGGCGTGTACCTATATGATCATTTGAATTGATTAGCGTGTGATCAGTTGGCTTATTTTGTGATTAGGTCTAATTTTTTAGTGACCTAATACATGTTACATGTTATAAAGGATAAGTATGTATCGTGGATGTTAGTAGGGCCTATTGTAGGTCTCTTCCAACCTAAATCAAGCATTGCATGGTTGAGATGAGTGCTAAGATGTTTTTGAACTGTGTACAAAGCTTAAAAATCTATTTTGAATTAAAATAGGGTTTCATCTAATTAGGTCAGCCTAATTGATGTATGTGGATGTAATTGGGTATATATGTTGGATATTTTTGAGTTGTAGAAGATAGATGTTACATGATATGCTATGATATGATGTGCAAGATATTTGATATTATGTGAACATGAAAATTCAGATGTGTGAGCTCATAATAAGTCTAGAATTATTGTGAACATTGAGCAACTCCTAAGCTAAGTAGTTTTTTGTGTTCAGAGGTTAAAAGTAACTAAATTAAACACGAGGAAGGTGCAATTTGTTTCAGTTCAAACTTTGGCTATGAATCCATCTTGTCTCTTTTTGTATCTATTTCTAGTTGTGAGCCTTATAAGGATAGTGTGTCCTAGCAGTGAGCCCCTATAATATCTTATAAAAGGTTAAAATATATAATGAGCTAATCCTCATCATGGTTTTCCCTTTTTGGTTTTTCCATGTTTAAATCATGGTGTTCATATGTTATGAGATCTTATGATTCGTTCCATGCTTTCATTTATTGCTGCAATTAGATATACATTGTTAATTGGATGGTTTATGAGTAATTGGTCATATAGAATACCAATTAACTCCCCCTCTCAGTATTCTAGGTGTTCAACAATTAGTATCACAGTTTGGTTCCTTATGAGAAGCCTAATCGCTTGAGGAAGATCTAGGAATTTGAATACACAACCAATAAAAGGTGTCTTATTCCTCTAGAAGAAATTTATGCAATTGAATATGTAGAAGATGACTGCACGTGTCTTATTCCTTTAGAAGAAATTTATGCAATTGAATATGTAGAAGATGACTGCATGTTTGAAAAAGAACTTAAAGCTACTCTTGAAGATCTTGAAAGATTTGAAGGTGAAAACAAAAGTTTGAAGGAAATCCTAGAGGAAGCAAATAAATATACTAAAAAGTTGAGAGAACAAATCAAGAAGTTAAATAAAAGACACAAAGAAGTTAATGAAAAATTCAAGAAGGAAAATCAAGATATCAGTGAACAGAAAGTGCAAGTAGAAGAAACGAGAAAAAATGAAGAATGTTTGAATGCATTTGTACAAAGAAAGACTGATGAATTCACAAGACTTGAAAAAGAAGTAGTAATCCTAAGATCAGATTTGGAGAAAGCAAGAGCTCATGAGGATGAATTCAAAACAAGTACTACGATGTTGGATGAACTAATTACTAGAAAAAATATCCTAAGGACAAAGGTGGTTTGGGAATTGAAGAAGGAGAAAAATCAAAGGAAAATCAGACACTCAACAAGGCTAGAAATCAAAGGAAGACTCAAGAAAATGACAAACAATTCAGAAATCAAAGAGGTAATGGTAGAAGACCTCCTATCAAACAACCTAATGCACAAAGGTATGCATATTTTAATGGTATTTTATTTTCATGTAATAAATTTATACATAAGGCATTAGAATGTAGAAGTAGAATGAATCCAAATGCTAGATCCTTTTCTAGACAATTTTTTTGCATGCAAGAAATTTGGACATAGAGCTATTGAATGTAGAATTTAGATGATAAATAGATTTAATACTAGTAGAATGCTTAAATATTTCCATGTTTACTATTATAAATAAAATGTTTTTGGACATAAGGCTAACCAATGTAGATCAAGATTAAATAAAATTTGATCTGGTCAAGAAAATATTGTATGCTAAAATTTCAAAAAACCTGGACACATTTCATGATTTTGTAGAAGCTACAAGGGAAGGAAAACTAATCTAGGACAAAGGAATGAGACTGTGAAGAAATGTTATCCTACAAAAGTAAAGAAGGAAATGGATAAAATATAGAGAAAGAAAGAGGAACATGAGAACAAAGATGAGTCAAATGTATTTGTACTTCCCTCTGGTACAAATAACCCATGGAAAATAAACCTAAGCATAGGCTTAAGGGGATCAATGATAGAGAAATCCAACAACCCTCGTAGAAAGATGAGGTCTCAAGTAGTGACACGAAGATATATGGTGTAAAATGGTATGCTTAAGCTTTTGGAAAATATTTTGGTAGAAAATATGCAAATAAAAAAAATTGTGGAGCATTTTAGGGTTTACATTGTATTAGTGAAGTGTTTAACAAATTTTTAAAAGTGCAGAAATAAATGAAAAATTACGGTAGATCAAAAAAGTATAAAGTGAAATTCTATGTTGATTCTAATCACTTTTACACATTTGGAAGAAAGTAGAGAAAATTCAAAAAAAGTTGAAGTTGATTTGATGCAAGGTGGTTCAAACCCTAGATTTCATCATGTGCATAAAAGGTATTTACAACTATCTATGCTTTGTGGGTTTGAAATAGTAGTAATTTTATAAGAATTTGAGATTAAATCAAGGTTATAATGGCTACACCAATCATAGTCAACATCATAGAGAGACCTAGACCAAAGTTTAAGAGATTTTCATGGAATTTTTTTGACAATGACCCTGATGGTGCATTTTCAAAAATCCCAATTAAGGTTTTTCCCATTGAAGACACTAGGAACTATATACATGGAAAATTCGATGAGTATGACCACCAAGTACTTAAAAATTAGTGGTCCAATGAGCTGACTACAGATGAATTTTTGGTTAAACCAAAATATGTAAACCTAGTGCAGAAGAAGGTAGATATTTGGAACTGATGCCCTAACTTTACCATTGATTTGGATGAGAAATATGTGAGGATAGCCTTGATTAGAATGCATGAAAAGTTCATGTAGATAGATATTCTTGGGATTATTTCAAAAGAAGTGATCAAGGCAGTAATTGGGTTGTTTGATATTAGACCCATACCAGTGTTAAAGTCTATAAAGAATGATATATTTATGTAGCTAACTGGTGCCACATTTGATAGAAGAGCACTAAAACCTAAACCATTCACCATTCCTGCTATGAAGTATGCACCAATCATGATTGGACACAAGAACGACTTTACTAATAGGGAGAACTCAATATCTACAACTACAATCTATGTTGCTCATGATATGGTGGTAAATGGGAAGGATTATGATTTATGTGAGTTTCTTTGGAAGCAACTTCTAGAGAAATTGAATCAAACTAAAGTGAAGAGGTATGCCTTAAAATTTGGAACACTGATTATATGCTTTTTATTATACTTTTTAAGGGAGCTACCTAGAAGAAGAGACATTGTGTGGGACAAAAGTAGAATAGTGGCACACCAAATTTTTGATTATTTACACAACATGGGAGACTATAAAGAATAGAATAATTCACTAACTACATTTTTCATAATATTCCAAAGGAAGATGAATGACAGAGAAAGAATTCATAAAATTTTAGTGGAGAAGTATGCAAATGATATAACTCTTCTGGTATCCACTAATGAATGTATAATAGAGGTGGTTGAACCTGGAAAAATATGGATTGAGCCTCTTGGATATGAAATTGTTAAAGATGAGATTGAGAGATACATTGAGTTATTAAATTAAATGATCCTAAGGACCCCTCCCTACCAAGGCATGTCACATATGAAGAGAAATAAACGATGGTGCACTTGGAGATGTTTGCACCTGCAAGAACAAAAATAGTAAACAAAAAGGTAGAACAATACTTTGAGTTTCATGGACTTTCAAAAGGTGAAGTGGATAAAATAAGGGAAATTGTTACAAAGCAGGATGCCAAAGAAGCTAGTATAGCTGGTGAGTCCTTTGAACCACATAGATTGAGAAGATCAACTTGCAGTCCTACCTCTACACTACCAAAATCATCTAGTTTAGACACCATCAAAGGAAAGAAGGTGGAGCCTAGTGCTCTGGTATCAGAAGTCACAACTTTACCTTCTGAACCTAGCACTCAAACCAAAAAAAGGAAGAATATGCCTCTAGTAGCACCCTGTTCTACCTATGGAAGGAGAAAGAAACTATTGGAATATTGTTGCTAGTGATGTCAAAAGGGGATCAGAGGAGAGATGGAACTAATCCTACTTTTTGGGATGTTGGCATTAATGTAAAAGTGTCATTGATGTCAAAGGTTGAAGTTGTGTTGCAGATGTTGTACAAGTATTGAAGAGATTGTAGAAGTTCAGGCCTCGAGTCTCGAGCTTACCATGTATCGCTTGCTGAAGGAGGAAGGTGTTTGGAGTTAGTCATTTTTTACTATACCTCCAAGGTTTCAAACATTGGGCTTTAGTTATACCTCTCACAGAGTCCCTCAGAGTTATGGAGAAAAACTACTAAGTCCAAAGTATTTCATACTTTGGACTTCAAGAATGCAAGCTATCTTTGTGTTCAAAGACAACTATATGAAGGAACCCTAGACTACTTGAAAATGTTTCAAGCATCACAATTTGATAGAGATACTTGCAACTCAGTGAAAGAATTGATACTAGCAAAGAGGAAGCACAAAATTTGACCTTTGAAAATGCTTAAGATGTTGGACTTCATTGTTCCTGGGTTAAGTCTTATGACTTGATGAAATAAAAGGGAGTATGGAGCATGCAAAAAACCCAAGCCCTAACCCCTGAAAAAGCTTTGATGTTCACAGGTTGATAGGAAGGATTATTCCTTAGCATAAAGTCTGGAAAGTGGAAAGGTGGAAGGGCGAACCCCAACATCTGGAAAGCTCAGTACAAAGTTGGTGTTTCACACTTTGAGTTTTGCAGGTATGAGTTTGGTCTACGATAACTATGAAAATGGGTAAATGGTAAAGGATGAGGTCGATGGCTGAATTCTGATAGGAGAAAAAGTGCATCAAACTTAAGTGTTCAAACTTACTTGTCAAATATTAGAATGCACTCCAAGCATAAGGAAAGAGGAATGAGAGATCTCTGACCCTCAAAAAGAAATAAGAAGGCTATGAATGTTGATTTCGGGCATCGTGATGTCAACACATAAGTTTATTGTAAAGTTCATAGTTTGAAGGTGTGTTTGACAATTGTGTCGCTTAAGATCTACATGGTATGAAGAAGAAGGGATCCCTTATCCCCAACAAGTGATAGGAAAGATAACTTGTAGCTGCCCACCATCTCATCAAATGAAGGCATTGATTATGTTTGACCCCATGAGCTTGTGAGATTTTGACACATGGCTACAAGGCACATCGAAGTGATAGTTGAACATTGGCAACACTAGATGATTGGTCCCTTCAACAATCTGATAAAAAATTATTAGTAAGACTTCACCATATTGGATTGAGTGGTTTTGAAGTCTCCTCAACACAAAAAAGTCATGGCAATGGAAGACTAATCATGTCATGGTGGGACTTGATAGGCTGACGGTGGATAGTGACATGTGCAGATAGATGGCGAAAGATGATAGAATAAGGTGCTAACACATGTCAAGGACAAAAAGATGGATGACCTTGGTAGGACCTAATAGGGGGGTGAAACATGTATGATCAACAATGCAGATATAAAGGGTGATGAATCTGATGAATGGTCATTGCACCTCTTTACATCGTGGAAATGAAAAGTGAACTCTTTGACATAGTAGAAATAAGCGATGGACAAGATCAAAGGCTTAGATTCAAAGGGGGGAGATTGAATAGTGATTGCTACATCAATCCACATCACTGTTGTGAATTGAATGACTAGTGAGGAGTAGCAATACGTGACTTTTTGGTCAGTGATTTTAAAGTGATAAAACCCTAAATCCTATGGTGGAGATTAAAAAATAAAATCAACAATGTAGATTGAAAAAGGTTGATCAAAGTGATTTCATGATTTCAAAAGGAGTAGTTTTAGAGTCCCTTCAACTAAATGAATTTAGGATTATGATGATGGTTGTATGAAGGAGATCAATTGTGTAGATACAAAGGTGATTGATCTAACAATGATCGCCTATCAGTGAAGATAAAAAACACTAGTCTAAATAAGATTAATCCAACAGTGATGTTTTATAGTTGCCAAGATGAATAAAGATCATTAGATATATGTGCGAAAGAGAAGAATGATGACCA
>VDFB02100261.1:0-101211 GCA_007258455.2 Sequoia sempervirens | reverse complement strand
GTAGTCCTCCGACCGATTTTACTCAAATACCTCTGAGTACAGAAATGTTGGTAGAGTCTTATGACAACCTGATGAAGGCAACAACTGGGGACTACTAAGTGGTTTCCAGGAGTTTATGGAAAAGTGTGTAAGGGATCAACTTAGCCTAGGGGCCCGAATGAATTTTCAGGATCTCTTATTGCCAAATTGGTGCAGGATTCACAACACTACCCACTCTGAGTTTGACTGCTGCTTATGTTGAACAACAGTGGATCATGTAAAGAAATCGGCCACCCTCCAGAAAGAAACACCAAAGGAAGTACTGATAGAATCACCCTCTGTTCAACGCACTGGGCGAGAAGATTCTCCTAAGATTGCGGAGGCAACTGCCTAATCTAGGAGAGGTGGGAATTTAGTCAGACCCGAGGTCAGAGAACTTTCCAAACTTTGGACGCTCCGATTTGATGGGTCCAAGTCAAAACAAAGAGCTAGTGTTGGTTTCAAACTCATCAGCCCAATGGGTAAGACCTTTCTTGCTACCCACAGGTTGTAGTTTTATTGCACCAATAATGTAGCAGAGTATGAGGCTTTGGTCCATGGCCTTCTCATGGCCTTGAAGAAAAATGTCAAAATACTGCAAGGTTTTGGGGATTCAGAACTCGTAGTTAAACAAGTTAGGAAATTGTATTCCTGCCATGATAGAAGGATGGAAAACTATAGGCATAGGGTTTGGGATATCTTAGAGGGTTTAGATGCAATCAATATACACCTAATTCCCCGTGCCTAGAATTGTACAGCTGATGCGTTGGCATAAGTGGCTAGCACTTTGCAACCCCTCTCTTTGTTTGGGCTTAAGAAATTTAGAGTTGAGTTGAAATCTACACCATCGGTCCCAAATAATGTCACTCATTTCCAAGTCTTCAATGATGACAAACATATTCTTGAATTCATCACAAGTTATGATGTCTTCACAGCCCAAATAATTGATGAGGCCAATCTGCGAGAGGTCGAGTGGGATATAGAGGGGGTAATTAACCTCAAAACCAACATGATTCCTAGGGGTATGGTTCAGCTGGAACGCATATTTGACTTGGACCAGATCAGAGACCAAAACCAGTAAACAAAGAAAGAAGCCATAAGTAGTCAGTGCGATGCTCACAACCTCAGGACAACCAAGAAGGTTAAGAATGTTTTTATTGGAAAGGTATGCATGCCAAAAGAAAAGAAGGGAATTATTGATGCGTTGCAGAAGAACCATGACATGGT
This sequence comes from Sequoia sempervirens, assembly GCA_007258455.2. Lineage (NCBI taxonomy): Eukaryota > Viridiplantae > Streptophyta > Pinopsida > Cupressales > Cupressaceae > Sequoia > Sequoia sempervirens. The sequence goes on along the minus strand of VDFB02100261.1, from coordinate 99,966 downwards.
GGCATGGAGCTATGAGGATTTAAAAATGTACGATACCTCCATTATCACGCACATCATCCCTCTCAAGACAGAAGTGAGACCTTTTCGCCAGTGCCAGCGCCCAATCAATGCCTTGCTGGAACCTGTCATTTACAAAGAGGTGCAAAAGTTGCTTTCAGCTAGGATTATTTTCCCGGTCAGGCATTCCACATGGGTGGCCAACTTGGTTCTGGTCAAAAAAAATAATGGGGAGATTCGTTTGTGTGTAGACTTCCGCAATTTGAACCGAGCTTTGGAGAAAGACAACTATCCAGTGCCCTCATTAGATGAGGTGTTGCAGGTCGCCGCCAATGGTCTTAGATATGCTTCCGCTGGGTACTCGGGTACAACTAGGTGTTTGCGTACAAAGAGATGAATATCAGAAACGCATTCACCACCGTCAGCCCCAGCTATCCGCCTCGCCCATCCAACGCCGGGTGCCACCTTCCAACGCCAGAATGGTACCGGTGGATCCGGGGATCAGGCGCAGTAATCATCTACATGGATGATTTAATTATGTTTTCTAAAAGGTGAGGTGATCACATTTCTGACCTATGTAAGGTGTTTCAGAGGTGCCGAGAGTTTGGAGTTTCCATTAACCCCAAAAAGTGCATTTTCGGTGTAACTGAAGGTAGATTGCTCAGGCACATCATTTCAGAACAGGGAATCTCTATAAACCCTGAGCATATCGAGTCTTTACTGAAAATCCTGCCCCTAAGCAGCAAGAAGGAATTAAAATCCTTCTTTGGGAAGATCAATTTCGTTAGGAAATTCATCACGCATTTGGCAGAGATTGTTAAACCTCTCAATGCTATGTTGAAATAGGATGCCAAGGTTGAGTGGACTCCCGATGCCAAACATGCCTTCGAAGAAATTAAATGGGCCATTACTAAGGCACCTGTGTTAGTCAACCCAGATTATCTAAAGCTTTTCTATATCTACTCATTTGCTTCAGAGCATTCTTGTGCTAGCATTTTGACTCAGAAGGACGATGAAGGAAATGAGCATTCGATCATCTTCATGAGTGCTCCCCTGAAGGACGCTGAATTAAGATACCACAATGTGGAAAAGCAGGTGTATGCTCTTGTCAAAGGGGTAAAGAAGTTTTGACACTATATTCTCTGCAATAAAGTGTTTTCCATTGTCTCAGACCCAGTAGTGAAAATGCTTCTCATGCAGAATGAATTGGGTGAACGAAGAGCCAAGTGGGTCACCCTGCTCCAGGAATACGACATGGAGATCCAACCGATGAAACTGGTTAGAGGACAAGCTCTTTCCTGTACGATTGCTGAAGCAGCGGTGGAGGCTAGACCCGAACTCACTGTACAACAATACCAACTCGAAGACGTTTCCCTAGGTGAATGGTACGAGAATGTCATTTATTATTTGTTGAACCATAAGTGTCCACCACACCTGGTGGGAGTCCAAAAGCATGCCCTTAGATTGAAAAGCAATGGCTACATGCTACAAGGTTCCATTCTCTATAAGAAGAATCACGAGGGCATTTACTTAAGGTGCCTAAGCAAGGAAGAATCAGATCGAGTCTTACAAGAATTTCATGATAAATTTAGCATGAGCCATGGTTCTAGTTCTTCCACGGCACACCAAATATTGAGAGCAGGGTATTATTGGCCAACTATTTTCAAAGATGCTCATTGTCATATCCGCTCATGTCACACTTGTCAGACAGCCGCCACCAAGGAAAAGAATGCTGCTATCCCACTGCAGCCTATTCTAGAGGTAAGGCCATTTGCGCATTGGGGTCTCGATTTCATCGGTTTGGTAAGCCCTCCATCATCTGCGAGATACAGGTACATTCTTACCACAACTAATTACTGTACTAGGTGGACAGAAGCAATCGCGTGTAAGCAATGCACAACTGAAGTAGTTACTAATTTTTTAGAAAGTTTTATTTTAAATCACCTTATTGTCCTGCTTTAGTGTGCTAATTATGGATCCGCTTTTTGCATCGCTAGTTTAGTTGGGAGCTGCTCAACCAAGTGGGATCGCCTCTTAAAGCCATCCAACACAATTTCAAGGCAATGGCCTCCTCACAGTCCACCAATAAGGAACCCACTACTGCGGATCAAGAAACAAGGCTAGATAGGGAATCCCCAAGGGATCACCCGCCCACTCCAAAGAACTTGTTCCCTCACAACCCATTCCCACCCTGCCAAGCCCCAGGTCCAAGTGCTTCCCATCCATCCCAAAGAGTCCTGGCCTGCCCACCATTTTTATGAGGGGGGATCGGGAGGCTCGCTAGCCGAGCTCTTGCATTTGTAGGGTGTCCAAGACCGCAATAGAAAATGTTCAAACATCGTATGAAGCAGAGATGGTTCAATCACTGAGCCAAAACCAAAGCCTGAATTTGACTTAGTCCTGTATTGGGACAAGGCTCATGAAAAGAAAGGGGGACACAACAAATTCGACAAGCTTTGGCTTGGCCCCTTTCAAATAGCTGAGATTTTGGGAGAGAATGCCTTCCGCCTAAAGACCTTAACTGGTGAGAGCGTCTCGTTGCCGGTCAATGGGCAACACCTGAAGCATTACTTCTAGGCTTGAGCTCGTTCGAGCTCTTCTTTGTAAATATTTGTATATAGGTTAGAGTAGATTGCTCTTTCTAATTCAGCTAGGTTCTTTTTTTGCCTTCTTTGTTTTCTCCTTCCCGGCAGTTTTGTTTTGAAAGGATGCTCCGCGACCCTTAGCGGTGGTCGTGCTCACTTGACGAATGGTTCACTTTGCTGTCCGTCTTTGGTGTTCTTCAGCTAAACATTCACTCTCAACCCTCATTCTCTGAAGGCTACCCATGAATGATTTCCCTGCTTGAACTCTATCCAAAACTCGACCCTTGGTTGGATCTCTTTACACACATCTCAGATCTCGCACAAGACACATAATAATCATTTCTAAAGGACAGTATCATAGTTGCTATGATGCCCTAGTGAGTGAAAAATCTTAAGTCTGCTCCAGTGACCATTGTGGCCCCAAACCCATTGTAAACATTAGTGCTTACCCGGTCAAGCAAAATGATAAATGAGAAAAGGTACATTCAAAGGAATATCAAAATGAAAGAGAAAGGGAATTCTGAAAAAATAAGCAACCATATGGGTGTGCGGATAACTCTACCGGGGCTATGGACGCCCGGTCGGCAATAGAGCAATATCCGTGGGATTGCAGCGACAACTCCGTCGGGGCTATGGACGCCTAACTGGCAGTGGAGCAATGTCCGGGTTACTTTTGGTGTCAGATGATTTATGTAGCTTGTTCAGTTGAATTAACAACCCTAGTCACCATCCCGCGGAAAGGAATGAATTCACTACACACACCTTCGAGATGTCCTATAGACTGACCCAATTAAGGATCTTGTTCTCCTAGTTCACCTTTGAAAGCTCATTCTTGGTCTGCGAAACTCAGAGATTCTGAGTCATGAATGAATTTTTATCTTTAGAACGCTTAGGAGTGTTCCCCAGCGGAGCTGCCATTTGTTGTGCCCTTAGCACACATGCCCCATTTGGAATGGGGACCCTCTTTTCTTTCCCTTGCTGGGTTATTTTTTATCGTTGCGTCATTTTGCATGCCCCGTTTTGTGCCCCTAATGGTCAATGTACCTCCAAAGTTTCATCATAAGTTGACCGTGCTTCCCCTTGCATAGGTTTCTTTTACGGTGTTTGATGCTCTCCTCGTATCCTCCTTCCTGCATATTCCATTGACTCACAGACCCGTATTGGCCTCGCCTTCTGGGTTTTCCACTGGTTTCCATTCGTGGTTCCGCCGCTCGGGTGGATGCTGCTGCGCCTCCTCTCTGGACTCGGGTCCCAGCCCGCTTGGCTACCATCTCGAAATGCTTATTTAGGAGATCTCGGTCGCTGCCTGCACCTGCACCTCTAGACTTCCCTGGAACCAAAGCCCCTTGAAGGTCTTTGGCTGCCTTCATCGGCGCAACCTGGTGGGCGGGAATCTCCTCGGCCTCCCCTGTGCCCTCGACTCCTCTATTTGCTGCCAGGCCGACCCTCTCGAAGTTGAAAGGTCAACCACCACCTACCAGACCTCCTAGCCTCGGATCCTGGTTCCTTCTGGCCAGCTAGTGACCTGGGACCTACTGTCCCACAGACCACAGCAGCTCAGATGGCTGCAGCCATTAATGGCGGTTGGGGTATAAATAACTTGCACAAACCTGTCATTCTCACTTGTCACTATCACGGTGAGAGATCAGAGCTTTCCAGAGAGGAGCCCATCGTCTTCGAGACCTTCACGCTCATGCTCGCTTCCTTCGCTTGTTGACCACTAGTGGATCCCACACTTCCCTCATTGAGTGTTCAATGTAGGTTTCCCGATTCACCCTCCCGAACATTGTTTTCATGATTTCTAAGGCTTAAAATGAACAATAACGATCAAAGGGACATGTGAATAATGAAGCATGGCATAACGAACAAAACCCATGTTCCCAAAAAATGAGAACACACCTGTGGTTCCCTCATGGTCGATCCGGAGCTTTATCGCCATGCAGTCGTTCTTCTTAAGGGGAATAGGCGCCCCTCAAGCCCAGACGCTCCCTTTGCCGGCTAGGACTTAGCGAAAAACAAAAATTTCAAATAGTTCCCTCATTCCCCAGGCCCGGGCCTCCGGGATTCCGCGTCCGGATTTCCGCTCCTCTCCCGCCGCTCTCAGACGGCGAATGGGTTGCGTCTTCTCGGACCTCGGGTCGTGGCTCCATCATCACTATCTGCTGGTGAAACTTCACTGCCGCCCTTCAATCTGCTGGTTCTTAGACTTCCGCCCCCGGGATTCCATGTTATCTTCACCGTCGCGAGCGGCGAGTGCTTGGCATCCTTACGCTCCCTGGGTCATAGACCTCCATTCGCCGCTAGGAAGCCCACGAAATCATTGAACATCCTCGACTGCGCCCTTCCCCTTTTCAGCCACGGCCTCTGGAGATCCATCCCTCCTCTGCCGTTTCGAGCCCCGGGCTCCCGACGGCTCGTTGCCATGAATACTCAATCAGAAGATCCAATGGCAAACACTAATGCCAGGCCCGGTATGCCTCCTGGCGATCGGCGTAACATTCAGAGGTCGCCAGGACCTCACACTGAGGATCACCCCCTTGTCGATATGCTTGTTCGGCGAAACACAGGGGAGTCGGCGAGACCTCTCGCAAAAAACTAAAAATCTCTCACCGGTGGGCATTCTCCCCATAGGTCGGCAAGAATTTCGAGTCTCACCAAGATGTCTCTCCCTCGAAGGGTTTTCCTACTGACATGCTCAGTCAGCAAGACATTCAGATGTCACTAAGACCTTTCTCTGAGGCAGGCTTTCACACCGACTGGAAACTTCTAGTCGCCAAGACAATGAGTAATGTCTCACTGATAGGCTATCGGCGGAATGGGCTCCATCCATCCAATTGAAACCAAAAATCAACTGACAACTTCCTCCCCTCCCGGGCCTGAAGATCCGGACTTCTGTCCGACGATTGCTGTCGCAAACGGTGAAAGCTCTGCAGCATCCTGACCCCTTTGGCCCGGGTCACTTGAAAATTGAAAGTTGACGACTGCCCTTTGATTAGCCGGGCCCTGGACCCTGAAGTTCCATCTTCGGAACTCTGTTTCTGCTTGGGTGTTTCAAACAACCATCTCTAGATGGCCTCCTCGCCTTGTACCTCCGGATGCTCCTAAATCGATCTAAATGAACTCAAAATTGGAATCTGACTTTGACCCACGTGCTCAAATTCGACCCTCTTCATTATGATCCTTTTGAACCATCAAAATTTGATCGGGAAAGGTCTCTCAGATCATTCCTTCCCATTTTCCTTTCCAAACAACATTCCTGCTAGGGAAGTCCAGCCCTCCGGGCTCGGCCTATCCCAAAGCCCTCAACCAAAAGACTAATATCATGAGGATGTAAAAGTATCATTTCATGAACGATAGATTATTTAAAGTTGATTTTATGGGATCTCAACTAACATGAACACTTTTGTGATCCATTGCACTAACTATGCCTCTGTTTGCAGAATATATGGAATTGGGTGCGGGACCTTTAGGGGCAACCCTCGAAAAGGACAAAGGGAAGAAGTCAGGCAAGATTCCTGAAGGGAAAGAGGACAAAGACCAAATGAAATACCAGTTTTAGGGTGAACCCTTGCATTCAAAGGTTACCACGGACTGGAAAGAAATCACCCATACCAACATAGGCCATGTCGATATTGACGAGTTTACCCGAAGGGTCAGTGTCAATCCAACGACCAAGAATGCAAGACTGATAAGACAAAGTGGAATTGCAAAGGTTACGGGATTTCCTCCATCTCTTGTAGCCCCTAAACTCGTCATGGCCTGTCAACAGGCATATCAACTAGATACAAGAACAATTGTTGATAGGGACAGTAACGTTCTCGCCGACATGTCAGCCGAAGGAATCACAGAAACCTTTCATATTCCCACATTTCAAGAAATGGAAACGCCTACCATAGAGGAATATCAAGTAGCATGGGACGACAACCCGACAGGATGCAAAAGGTCAATAAATCAACATTGGCTCAAATAAAAGCAGGGCAGCATTGCGAAAGTTCCTCACGAACTCTTCCGCAGTGATTTCCACGACCTGGTCACAATGCTAAGCAGGGTTATGGGTCTTCCTATGGCAGCCTTCTTTCAAGAGTGGATGGTGTATTTTATTGAGCAGATTCTTCATGGAAATGAAGACATTACCACAAAGACCGTATTTTATTGGGGAGGTATAATAAACAACTGCTTCCATGAGCAGTTCGTCAATGTGAGGAAAAGCTCAAAGTTTTATATGACTTCATACCTCATCTACTCCTTGGCGGATCGGAGGCAATACAACGGGTTGTTTGTGGCACCTGATCAAGAGTAGGGCCAAAGACTCAAGGCCTATGATATATACCCATAGCTCCAATACCAAAACTTCAAAAGGGAGTACTACAGAGTAAATGATGCCTTCATCGGCCATATTGTCAGAATGATTGCAGGGGATTTTGAAAGGAGGGTTTCCCACAGTGCTCGAGCATTTTTGAAGCAATATGCCTTCCTCTTCATTTAGTACTTGAAGTTCACATACATCCATCTCTGGGGCTTCACCAAAAGGCCAAACAGAATGCCTTCATACCCCAATGACTTAATCATCCTACTGGAGCTTTCTCAGCAACTCCAACACATAGAAGCGATCTTCAGTAGCAAACACATTACAGGGATCTTTTATCACATGACTCTTAGCTAGGGTATGTATAAACTACAAACTTCCCTATGTGCTGGTAACTTTGAGAAGGAACTAAAAGATTACCATTTTCACCTACACACTGCTCGCCCACGGATAGACCCATATGGCCATATAAGAAAGGCGCTAGGGCCGGGATTCACTCATCTCCACCACATTGAAGACTTTTGGGGAGATTGCCAGGATGATAAAGAAGTACGTGCAAGGAACTATATGCGAATGACTACGCATTTCAAAAGGAATGTGTAGCCATTCCCCATAAAGGACCAGGTCGAAGAAGACGAGGCCATCATAATGCATCCCAAGTACCCTGCAATCGCCAATCTGCCAATACCAACAATAGACTGGGATGAGCAAGAGGTCGATGACTTCGACACTATAACCAAGCCAATCTTGGCTCATACCAAGGAGTGGGTTGATGAATGGGTGGCCCGATTAAAACAACAAGGGATGGTCCTGACATAGGAAGGGCTCAAGAGTGAACCAAGTGCCATGGATGGGGCTACTACCACCACTTCAACGGGCAGGACATCTAAGTCTCCTCCAGTTACCAGGTCCAAGAAGAGGAAAGAGACAGAAACAGAACAATCTCCTAACCCCAAGGTTTATATAAGAAAGGATCTAGGGGCTCACCCTCTAAGAGGCTAAAACAAGCAAAAGGCACCACAAAGCAGCCATTAATCTGAGAAGAAGCCAAAGATACTTATCAATTCAAACCTATTCTAGCTCTCCCTGCTTTGGCTGCCCCATCATCTACTTCTCTGGCCATGATCGCTACATCTCCGCCGGCAGTGGACATCTCTATCCATCTTGCCCATTCGCCCTCGACCGAGCCTGTGATTGTGATAGACTCCTCCTCTGCCATGTCACCCACCACGTCACTCCCATTACCTATGGTAGCTACACCATTGCTCGCTCCCACCATGCCTTAGGCCCTCTCAAGACATATGAAGAATCTTCCCCCCGAGCTCTCCCAGATCCTAATGGATACCACTCTTTAGGTGGCCCTTGCACAAGTCCTCACTACTGCTCAGCCTTTGCAACCACTGATAGGGCCACCAGTTATGGAAGCTACCATGTTAATCTCCGAGGAGTGGGAGAGGTGAGAACAAGAGGTCTCAAAGCCCTTTGAAGAGGAGGCTGATGAATACCATGAGCACCCGGAATATGAACATCGCACTATTGACAGGTTGGCCTATGAAGAAGAAGGAATTGGCTCCTTAGAGAGTGGGGACGAGGCGGAGGATGGTGGTGGCATGGTCATCGTGCAAGCTTTTGATGACGACTTTGAGGAGGAAACGACCCAGTAGCTGAAAGATACTAGAAAAGAGGCAGGAATGTCGCTCCTTGAAGAAGAAGGACATCAGCAAGAGGATAAACCTAGGGGAGAGGCTCAAGCTGTCAGGGGCCTCGAAATTGAGCAACTCAAGGAACATGCGCACGAGGTTGAACTGGCTGAGGAAAAGGAAAGGGAGGAGAAGAAAGAGAAAGAAAGTACCATGCAACAATTATCTACCAAGCCTCCTATCAAACGCCTTGTGTTCATCTAGGACTCCAATTACGAAGAAGGAGATGCTACGAAGGAGGAAGATAGGGCCTCAGAGGGTAAGGAAACAAAAGCCTTGGTTAAAGAAGGCAAGGGTGATCGTGAATCACTCAAGGGCAAGTCTGTCGTACCTGAATGGCTAGAAAAATAGCTTGAAAGAAAATCTCCTGTACTAGAGGACCCAAGGGCAAGACTAGGGGCTATCTTAGCTCGAGTGCAGATCACAACAAAGAAGGAGAAGAAGCCTAGGATCTGATCCAGGGTAACGATGGATGCTTCTGGGTCTCGATCCGTACAAATAGCAACACCTGTGGTGGGCCAGACTGGGGTGAGTTATAGCGTCTCCACCATCAACTTGGGAACCGCTACTAGGGAACAAAAGGTAGGGCACCTTGAGGAGTCAGTGGCCATGGTGGTGCACTTGATAAAGCAGGACAAGATCTCAAAAGATGAGCTTAAAGCACAGGTGGCTGTTTTGACGGATTACATTCAGCAACGGTCTTTGGTAGATGACTTTCCTACCACATCCACGACCCCACCCCAACTGTTGTCCAAAGAAAAGATTGATTTAAGATGGAAAGAAGGAAGAACTTGGAAAAAACTACAGAAAGCTAGTTCCGACAGGTCCTGTATGTCGGGAACATGGGAATTAGTCGGGCTATTCGGACAGCCAACAAGTTCTTGGACCTGCAGCAATCTTTGGAGGGCACAAAGAAGCTTTGCACCGACTTCCCTACAACATACGACTCCACCTTTCCAAAGATCGAGGCTATCCTTCAGTTTCCAAAAGCCACATGGGAAAAGGAGCTTACATTCAGTAGGGACGATCACTGGTTGATGGATGTATGGCGGAAAGACTTTGACAACCGAAGGGAAAGGTTGGGACAAATAATGAGAAAAGTGGATCCAGATATTGAATGGATCAAGGAAATCAGAGCAGAATGTGCCCAGTACCTCAAGCTAATGACAGATTATGACATGCCCGTCGTATAGATGGATCCGGAGAAGGTGAAGCCTTATTTCCAGAAGAAGATGGAGGACGGGATGTCTAGCGAAATGACAGTGGAATTCAATAGTTTTGCTGCCCCTGCCTTCAATTAATCAAAGTTGTTCAGAGATCAAGGTACAAAGTATGATGAGGATTGGAAGAAGCTGGAAGATAATGCAAGAGAATGGAGCTACCAAATGTTGCGATATGAGATTATTGAGGTGGATAAACTCCAACTGGTCATCTTGAAGTTCATGGAATACATAGCATCAAAGAAACAAGAGGGTGGCCCTGCCATCAGTGAAGAGCTTCCCAAAGAGTAGCTACAGTAAACAACAATCAGCTAAAAGACAAAAGGCTACAGTACCATCACTAGAGGAAAAAATAGGGAAAGGGGACAAACTGTAAATTTTTAAATTGTAATACATTGAGGGTTGGTGAAACCCTATTTTGTAGTGAATCTTGGCCACATAATGAGAATTAATCCTGGCCATTCATTTGAATTTTGGAGCACTATAAATAGGGGTCTCCTCTCATTTGCAAAAGGAGTTGAGTTGTTGTAAAGACATGCTGCAGAAATTTATAATGAAAATACATTGACTTGGTGCATTTTCTGAATTTCTTACATGTCACTTGATTCAACCTCCATTGTAAAAAGCTTAACTTAGATTTTCATTGCTGTTCTAGTTAGTTGTATTCTTGCCTTGATAGATTTTAGGAATGTTGTTCTATGGCTGTTGTGTAGATGCCTTCTTAGTCCATACTTTTTGATGTTTGTTGATGGTAGATAGCTATGCAAAGTTAGTCTGGACTTAAATTCTTAGCTGCTCCACACTTTCATCTTTTTTCATGCTTGTACACGATGAATGAAAGATGAAATATTTGCGTATAGAAGATATACCAAATTCATGAGAGATTTTGGTTAAGTGGAATATTGTGCCTGTGAAAGCCTACGGGTGTGAACTCCATTATCGTTTCACCATTAGTGATCCAGAACTTTTCTCTCCCCTACTTTTCTTTCTTTTTTTTTAATGATGACTCATGCTGGTTCATCACACAAAAGCTAAACGATAAAAATGGAGTTCATGGTTCTATTGTTTGAACCTACAAAGAACGCATCTCAATAACTTCTCCATCTTTAGCAACTTCTTCGCTTTCGGGCACCAACTTCCCGGGCAGCCGTGGAATCATCCAGAAGTCTCCACCTCAGATTCCTTCACATCAAACAAATGAGATAGATTCCAAGACTTTGACATTAGGAGATCCACCGGAAGATTGTTCCTTCGAGGCAGCGGCACCTATAATGCGAATCGCCTCTGTGGTTGAGAAAACACATTGCATGGTAAATTCCTCGAATACAAAACAAAGAATTTTTGATTCTGGCGGCTTCTGGAATGCCCAGTACTCTGGAATTGAATCCGATCGTAGGGTTTTGAAAACGATTTTTTCGATATTTTTTTATGTCGTGATTCGGCCGGGCAAACAAGTGCCGGCAGCTTTGTAGATACCTTCGCAAGGCAAATAAAATCTTATGAAGAAAATGTGAATGGTGGATAAAATGAAAAGAAACAAATCTTACTCTGAGATGCAATTTTGATTCAATTCTCCGTTAGTGACTTATCATGCAATTGCCGGAAATTCCCAACAGACAATTTTTTGAATTCCCTCAGATTCTCAAAGAATGTAAAGTGTAAACATAAAACCCTAAATGAGATAATAAATCCACGTGCACAACCTATAAAGATCCAACTCAGCAAAATGCAATGCAAAGTAACGCAAATCCCAGATGGCGTTTGGAAACGGACTGCACTTTTGTGAATTTTGGCAAAAACAATGTTAGGTTCACCAAAATGAAGAAAAAGGAAATAGGTTGGGGTTTTAGAAGGGGGGTTCACCAATTGAAAATGTAGACCTATTTCCAACTATTTCATTAGGAAATTAGATTCACACAAAGAATTGAATTACAACCCTTAGGTGAGAGAACTCAATGAGGGAATCTATTGATTTCCTTATGCTTTAGGATGGGAATATCTGCTTGAATAACACTTTTGGGAGGAAAACTAAAAATAATAAATCAACCCAATAATTCCAATTTAAACTTGAAACAACAATTTAAAGGTCAATTCTAGAGTTCACAAATAAAAAACTTTATGTGGATCTGAGAAGGATAGAACATTGTGTACCAGTCACAAAAAGGAACTTTTAGGAGGTTGTGATGGACTCATTCACCCATGGGCGAATGGGTCTCTACTCAGGATTTTCAACCAAATTTTTGGTGTATCTAATGTCAATATATATCTTTTGTTTGATCTAGGTTTCAGTGTTGGAAAGTCAAAAATCAGATCTGTAGATGAGTTTCTATGGCTTGACGACAACTTTGACAACTTTTGTAACTTTGACAACATTTTCAATCTTTCTCTTCAAGAGATATTCAATCCTTCTTCAACCTAAGATCCACAACACAAACACAAGAGGGGAAAATTGTTTTTTTTTTGTGAATGGGAGTTAGCCTTGGTCAAACCCCATTTTGGTAATTAAACCTTGAACTAAAATAGTGAAATATGAAAGGAATGATGAATGAAAAATAAAATATTGTAACTCACCAAACCCTTGAATTAACCTTTGGAAATCTGAAATATTGATCTTGATCTTGCATTCAATGGCTTCAATGGATGTGGATCTTGATGCTTGAATTGATGCTTCAAATTCTTGACTTGATCTTTGAAAGATACATCACAATGCTAGCTCCAAAAACATGCATGATGCTTAAGACCTTGAAATGATGCTTGAGATATTGAATGCTGCAAAAAATCACTAATAAACCTACTCTTGAATGCTCTTGACAATAATATTTTCTCTTGTGAAGTCTCTTAAGATTTATAGGAAAAACTTAGACTTGATTTGATAAAATAACCTTATATTTATTGGTATGCATCCTTAATTTCCTAAAAATTAAATATTTCAAGATGACATGAAAATTTGAATTTAGTCACATTAAAGTACCACCAAAAACATAATTTCAATTTAGGTTCAAAGGCCTAGGGTGGACCCATTCACCCATGTGTGAATGGGTCCCCGGTCCTTATTCCTAGAACACACATTACTCAAGGTAAAGTGCTATGTGTTGACATTAATTATTGTTGGGTTTCCCCATAATAAAATGTAATTTGTTAGGATTGTAGATGTAAAATAGGGCTTATTAAGGCATAGTTAAGTCCATTTTAATTAAGAAGGTGAAAACAAAGTGTGAAAATATAAAGTACATTTTTCTACACTATACTAAGTCATAATATTAACTAATGTATGTGAATTCAAATATGGAAATAATATTACCAAATAAAATTATATATGTATGTGATTGCACATTCATCACCATAGAAAATCTAATAAAATAAATATGATACCATATTTACATGGAGAAACCCTTTCAAGAAAAAAATCCACATGAGAAAAGAGGGCAAGTATATTACTAATATTGACAAGATATATACACCATAATACACTTCACTTACGATCTCTAACAACCCAAATTCTTCCATAAACCTACTGTTGAAAGGATGAAGAAAAAACCCCTTACTGTGTTGTCATTGATGCCAACATTAATTGTTGATAGTTATGTCTAATACGATAAACTTTAATGCGACATTTTTGTCTGAAATTACTCATACAAAAGGTTTGGGTCAAGAGGTTACAATAGGTTATTCCTTACTAGTAGATGCATATATGATCAAGATTTCAACTATACTGGTTAAGCAGGTTGAATGTAACAAATGATAGAGGTTCGACATTTAGTTTTTGGCTTATATAGTGTGATTGGACAGTTATAATCTAGTCTGTATCTCTTTAGGATTGAGAATCAGTTTTAGAATTTTTTGAATATTTATCATAGGTCTCACTACTATATATATTCTAGATGGCGTGTACCTATATGATCATTTGAATTGATTAGCGTGTGATCAGTTGGCTTATTTTGTGATTAGGTCTAATTTTTTAGTGACCTAATACATGTTACATGTTATAAAGGATAAGTATGTATCGTGGATGTTAGTAGGGCCTATTGTAGGTCTCTTCCAACCTAAATCAAGCATTGCATGGTTGAGATGAGTGCTAAGATGTTTTTGAACTGTGTACAAAGCTTAAAAATCTATTTTGAATTAAAATAGGGTTTCATCTAATTAGGTCAGCCTAATTGATGTATGTGGATGTAATTGGGTATATATGTTGGATATTTTTGAGTTGTAGAAGATAGATGTTACATGATATGCTATGATATGATGTGCAAGATATTTGATATTATGTGAACATGAAAATTCAGATGTGTGAGCTCATAATAAGTCTAGAATTATTGTGAACATTGAGCAACTCCTAAGCTAAGTAGTTTTTTGTGTTCAGAGGTTAAAAGTAACTAAATTAAACACGAGGAAGGTGCAATTTGTTTCAGTTCAAACTTTGGCTATGAATCCATCTTGTCTCTTTTTGTATCTATTTCTAGTTGTGAGCCTTATAAGGATAGTGTGTCCTAGCAGTGAGCCCCTATAATATCTTATAAAAGGTTAAAATATATAATGAGCTAATCCTCATCATGGTTTTCCCTTTTTGGTTTTTCCATGTTTAAATCATGGTGTTCATATGTTATGAGATCTTATGATTCGTTCCATGCTTTCATTTATTGCTGCAATTAGATATACATTGTTAATTGGATGGTTTATGAGTAATTGGTCATATAGAATACCAATTAACTCCCCCTCTCAGTATTCTAGGTGTTCAACAATTAGTATCACAGTTTGGTTCCTTATGAGAAGCCTAATCGCTTGAGGAAGATCTAGGAATTTGAATACACAACCAATAAAAGGTGTCTTATTCCTCTAGAAGAAATTTATGCAATTGAATATGTAGAAGATGACTGCACGTGTCTTATTCCTTTAGAAGAAATTTATGCAATTGAATATGTAGAAGATGACTGCATGTTTGAAAAAGAACTTAAAGCTACTCTTGAAGATCTTGAAAGATTTGAAGGTGAAAACAAAAGTTTGAAGGAAATCCTAGAGGAAGCAAATAAATATACTAAAAAGTTGAGAGAACAAATCAAGAAGTTAAATAAAAGACACAAAGAAGTTAATGAAAAATTCAAGAAGGAAAATCAAGATATCAGTGAACAGAAAGTGCAAGTAGAAGAAACGAGAAAAAATGAAGAATGTTTGAATGCATTTGTACAAAGAAAGACTGATGAATTCACAAGACTTGAAAAAGAAGTAGTAATCCTAAGATCAGATTTGGAGAAAGCAAGAGCTCATGAGGATGAATTCAAAACAAGTACTACGATGTTGGATGAACTAATTACTAGAAAAAATATCCTAAGGACAAAGGTGGTTTGGGAATTGAAGAAGGAGAAAAATCAAAGGAAAATCAGACACTCAACAAGGCTAGAAATCAAAGGAAGACTCAAGAAAATGACAAACAATTCAGAAATCAAAGAGGTAATGGTAGAAGACCTCCTATCAAACAACCTAATGCACAAAGGTATGCATATTTTAATGGTATTTTATTTTCATGTAATAAATTTATACATAAGGCATTAGAATGTAGAAGTAGAATGAATCCAAATGCTAGATCCTTTTCTAGACAATTTTTTTGCATGCAAGAAATTTGGACATAGAGCTATTGAATGTAGAATTTAGATGATAAATAGATTTAATACTAGTAGAATGCTTAAATATTTCCATGTTTACTATTATAAATAAAATGTTTTTGGACATAAGGCTAACCAATGTAGATCAAGATTAAATAAAATTTGATCTGGTCAAGAAAATATTGTATGCTAAAATTTCAAAAAACCTGGACACATTTCATGATTTTGTAGAAGCTACAAGGGAAGGAAAACTAATCTAGGACAAAGGAATGAGACTGTGAAGAAATGTTATCCTACAAAAGTAAAGAAGGAAATGGATAAAATATAGAGAAAGAAAGAGGAACATGAGAACAAAGATGAGTCAAATGTATTTGTACTTCCCTCTGGTACAAATAACCCATGGAAAATAAACCTAAGCATAGGCTTAAGGGGATCAATGATAGAGAAATCCAACAACCCTCGTAGAAAGATGAGGTCTCAAGTAGTGACACGAAGATATATGGTGTAAAATGGTATGCTTAAGCTTTTGGAAAATATTTTGGTAGAAAATATGCAAATAAAAAAAATTGTGGAGCATTTTAGGGTTTACATTGTATTAGTGAAGTGTTTAACAAATTTTTAAAAGTGCAGAAATAAATGAAAAATTACGGTAGATCAAAAAAGTATAAAGTGAAATTCTATGTTGATTCTAATCACTTTTACACATTTGGAAGAAAGTAGAGAAAATTCAAAAAAAGTTGAAGTTGATTTGATGCAAGGTGGTTCAAACCCTAGATTTCATCATGTGCATAAAAGGTATTTACAACTATCTATGCTTTGTGGGTTTGAAATAGTAGTAATTTTATAAGAATTTGAGATTAAATCAAGGTTATAATGGCTACACCAATCATAGTCAACATCATAGAGAGACCTAGACCAAAGTTTAAGAGATTTTCATGGAATTTTTTTGACAATGACCCTGATGGTGCATTTTCAAAAATCCCAATTAAGGTTTTTCCCATTGAAGACACTAGGAACTATATACATGGAAAATTCGATGAGTATGACCACCAAGTACTTAAAAATTAGTGGTCCAATGAGCTGACTACAGATGAATTTTTGGTTAAACCAAAATATGTAAACCTAGTGCAGAAGAAGGTAGATATTTGGAACTGATGCCCTAACTTTACCATTGATTTGGATGAGAAATATGTGAGGATAGCCTTGATTAGAATGCATGAAAAGTTCATGTAGATAGATATTCTTGGGATTATTTCAAAAGAAGTGATCAAGGCAGTAATTGGGTTGTTTGATATTAGACCCATACCAGTGTTAAAGTCTATAAAGAATGATATATTTATGTAGCTAACTGGTGCCACATTTGATAGAAGAGCACTAAAACCTAAACCATTCACCATTCCTGCTATGAAGTATGCACCAATCATGATTGGACACAAGAACGACTTTACTAATAGGGAGAACTCAATATCTACAACTACAATCTATGTTGCTCATGATATGGTGGTAAATGGGAAGGATTATGATTTATGTGAGTTTCTTTGGAAGCAACTTCTAGAGAAATTGAATCAAACTAAAGTGAAGAGGTATGCCTTAAAATTTGGAACACTGATTATATGCTTTTTATTATACTTTTTAAGGGAGCTACCTAGAAGAAGAGACATTGTGTGGGACAAAAGTAGAATAGTGGCACACCAAATTTTTGATTATTTACACAACATGGGAGACTATAAAGAATAGAATAATTCACTAACTACATTTTTCATAATATTCCAAAGGAAGATGAATGACAGAGAAAGAATTCATAAAATTTTAGTGGAGAAGTATGCAAATGATATAACTCTTCTGGTATCCACTAATGAATGTATAATAGAGGTGGTTGAACCTGGAAAAATATGGATTGAGCCTCTTGGATATGAAATTGTTAAAGATGAGATTGAGAGATACATTGAGTTATTAAATTAAATGATCCTAAGGACCCCTCCCTACCAAGGCATGTCACATATGAAGAGAAATAAACGATGGTGCACTTGGAGATGTTTGCACCTGCAAGAACAAAAATAGTAAACAAAAAGGTAGAACAATACTTTGAGTTTCATGGACTTTCAAAAGGTGAAGTGGATAAAATAAGGGAAATTGTTACAAAGCAGGATGCCAAAGAAGCTAGTATAGCTGGTGAGTCCTTTGAACCACATAGATTGAGAAGATCAACTTGCAGTCCTACCTCTACACTACCAAAATCATCTAGTTTAGACACCATCAAAGGAAAGAAGGTGGAGCCTAGTGCTCTGGTATCAGAAGTCACAACTTTACCTTCTGAACCTAGCACTCAAACCAAAAAAAGGAAGAATATGCCTCTAGTAGCACCCTGTTCTACCTATGGAAGGAGAAAGAAACTATTGGAATATTGTTGCTAGTGATGTCAAAAGGGGATCAGAGGAGAGATGGAACTAATCCTACTTTTTGGGATGTTGGCATTAATGTAAAAGTGTCATTGATGTCAAAGGTTGAAGTTGTGTTGCAGATGTTGTACAAGTATTGAAGAGATTGTAGAAGTTCAGGCCTCGAGTCTCGAGCTTACCATGTATCGCTTGCTGAAGGAGGAAGGTGTTTGGAGTTAGTCATTTTTTACTATACCTCCAAGGTTTCAAACATTGGGCTTTAGTTATACCTCTCACAGAGTCCCTCAGAGTTATGGAGAAAAACTACTAAGTCCAAAGTATTTCATACTTTGGACTTCAAGAATGCAAGCTATCTTTGTGTTCAAAGACAACTATATGAAGGAACCCTAGACTACTTGAAAATGTTTCAAGCATCACAATTTGATAGAGATACTTGCAACTCAGTGAAAGAATTGATACTAGCAAAGAGGAAGCACAAAATTTGACCTTTGAAAATGCTTAAGATGTTGGACTTCATTGTTCCTGGGTTAAGTCTTATGACTTGATGAAATAAAAGGGAGTATGGAGCATGCAAAAAACCCAAGCCCTAACCCCTGAAAAAGCTTTGATGTTCACAGGTTGATAGGAAGGATTATTCCTTAGCATAAAGTCTGGAAAGTGGAAAGGTGGAAGGGCGAACCCCAACATCTGGAAAGCTCAGTACAAAGTTGGTGTTTCACACTTTGAGTTTTGCAGGTATGAGTTTGGTCTACGATAACTATGAAAATGGGTAAATGGTAAAGGATGAGGTCGATGGCTGAATTCTGATAGGAGAAAAAGTGCATCAAACTTAAGTGTTCAAACTTACTTGTCAAATATTAGAATGCACTCCAAGCATAAGGAAAGAGGAATGAGAGATCTCTGACCCTCAAAAAGAAATAAGAAGGCTATGAATGTTGATTTCGGGCATCGTGATGTCAACACATAAGTTTATTGTAAAGTTCATAGTTTGAAGGTGTGTTTGACAATTGTGTCGCTTAAGATCTACATGGTATGAAGAAGAAGGGATCCCTTATCCCCAACAAGTGATAGGAAAGATAACTTGTAGCTGCCCACCATCTCATCAAATGAAGGCATTGATTATGTTTGACCCCATGAGCTTGTGAGATTTTGACACATGGCTACAAGGCACATCGAAGTGATAGTTGAACATTGGCAACACTAGATGATTGGTCCCTTCAACAATCTGATAAAAAATTATTAGTAAGACTTCACCATATTGGATTGAGTGGTTTTGAAGTCTCCTCAACACAAAAAAGTCATGGCAATGGAAGACTAATCATGTCATGGTGGGACTTGATAGGCTGACGGTGGATAGTGACATGTGCAGATAGATGGCGAAAGATGATAGAATAAGGTGCTAACACATGTCAAGGACAAAAAGATGGATGACCTTGGTAGGACCTAATAGGGGGGTGAAACATGTATGATCAACAATGCAGATATAAAGGGTGATGAATCTGATGAATGGTCATTGCACCTCTTTACATCGTGGAAATGAAAAGTGAACTCTTTGACATAGTAGAAATAAGCGATGGACAAGATCAAAGGCTTAGATTCAAAGGGGGGAGATTGAATAGTGATTGCTACATCAATCCACATCACTGTTGTGAATTGAATGACTAGTGAGGAGTAGCAATACGTGACTTTTTGGTCAGTGATTTTAAAGTGATAAAACCCTAAATCCTATGGTGGAGATTAAAAAATAAAATCAACAATGTAGATTGAAAAAGGTTGATCAAAGTGATTTCATGATTTCAAAAGGAGTAGTTTTAGAGTCCCTTCAACTAAATGAATTTAGGATTATGATGATGGTTGTATGAAGGAGATCAATTGTGTAGATACAAAGGTGATTGATCTAACAATGATCGCCTATCAGTGAAGATAAAAAACACTAGTCTAAATAAGATTAATCCAACAGTGATGTTTTATAGTTGCCAAGATGAATAAAGATCATTAGATATATGTGCGAAAGAGAAGAATGATGACCAAAGTTCAATGTTGAAGATTGCAATGACCAAGTCTATGTAAACAATGGTTTCTTCTAGTAACCATCATAGTGAATGAATTTAATTCATTCAACTATAGCAATGACTATCTAATTGGATATTTGATGCACAGGTTAGCATCACAGATAACCATGATAAAGATTAAAATAAGATTAAAAAAAAAAGAGAATGAATTAAATTTTGTGAGTCATGATGACAATGAAGATATCTAGTAAACCCTATCAAATGTTTTTATGATGAGATGGACAATGGTGCAAGGCTCGAGATGAATAGATAGGTTGTTGGAGAAGCTTGTGAATGAAGGAAACCCTAACTATAGGCTCTAGATGATCTGGATGGTGGTGCACATATAGATAAAGTTATTGCAAGTCAATGAATAAAGAAGACTATCAAAATATTGTCTAAGTGAGAATTGCATTTGTTGTATGTGAGTGGAGGGAGAATAGTCTACAAGAGCAGAAAGAGCTGAACAGAGTTATGTATTTTTTAGTATGCAATGAAGATAGATAAAGAGAGAGAGACTAGTGCAAAAAATAGAGTATGCACTAATCCTAAATGAGTAGAACCCAAAAATAAATTATAATATGATTAAGGGTTAACATTCAAGGTGTAGAGGTGTAAGTGCAACAAGATAGAACAAAGAAGGTTCTAAGTGAAGAGGAGAAAGAGGGTACAGAGTAGAGGGGATGTGTTGCTGAGATTACATCATAAAAAAAAGAGAGTGAGTTGTAGAGATTGTAACAAAGTATTGTAGAGTTACAAAGTAAATTGCAACAATTAATTGCAAACAAAATTATATTTTTCTATGTAAATTTGATTAGCTAGTGCCATTAGATAACTGAGTTGGTGTCCAGTGTCAGAGATTGGTGCCTCCTTAGAGTTGGTGCTCCTAAATCAGGGAGTTGTTGCTTCCTTGGGGTTGGTGTTCCAAAATCAGGGGATTGGTGTCTCCTTATGGTTGGTTCCCTTAAAAATTGTAATAAAATATTTCTTTGTGATGTTGGATCTGAGTAGTAGACTCAAGAAAATTTTGTCACCTCCCATCTCAATTTTTCCATGTATATCATGTGTTATGGGATTTTGTGTGTGTGCATATTTATCTCTCTACATGCTTAATATCTATAGATTAAGGATTAAATAAATTAGCTTGCACAAAATATTTTAAGAGCTAAGTTATAAGCTTTACGGATTCAGCCCCCCTCTTAATAGATTGTTGTTTTCCAACAAAAACAAAAAGCTTATAGGGAAAGTGTGTCACCCAAAATTGTATACTTTGCTTGATATGTGAATAATTGATGACAAATTGGACTTAATTAGGACTTGATTTAGTGTTGTGAAGTTTTTTACACATCCACATTAGGTCTTGGGCCCTGTTAAATTGAATAAAATGCATTTATTGATGTCATGTAAAGGTGTTGGAACATATCCACACACTTTTATAAGACCATAATATAATAATTGACCTAAATTATCTTATCAAGACCTATTTCAAAGTGTTGTAAAGTCTTGTAACAAACTTTCACACTTTCCTAAGCTTGCCATCAATATTTACACCTTTCTTATGCTTTAAATGACCCCTTTATACACTTACATGACTTACTTAAGTGTATTGTTGAAGAAGAACCTGATAAACATTATTTAAATTATCACAATTCTTGAAATCAACTTAAAAATTCCCAAGTTGAGTAAGTCGCCACTGGTGGCAACTTAGTCCCATTTGGCTCAAAAATAAATATCAATTTAAATTTCTTTTGGGTTTTTATTCTTTAAGACATAAGGTCGGCCTATGATGAGGTATTTTCTAGAATTAGGACATAATTGTGTATAAATACAAGGTTTTCCCTCTCATTTGACCTAATTCATTCACTCCTCTTTCTTTCATCATTCATCCTCATCACTCTTCTCAAGCAAGCAAGGACATCAAGATAGCTTTCTAAGGCATTCAAAGGCTAAATCAACATCCATTGCTATAGAAATTCAAGATCAATCATCATGGCAAGGTACTAACTCCATTCTTTCTCCATTTTGGTTTAATTACCTAAAATGGGTTTGGCTAAGGAAAATCCCCATGCCCTAACATCCAACATTTCTTTCTCTCTTTGTGTGATTTGCAGGTCTTGTTTGCATATTTTGTCCAAGAAAAAGATTACAAAGTTGTCATAAAAGTTTCAAATCCCTTCAAGGTTGTCAAAACCCTAAAAGAGGCTTGGAGAACACCTATAGGCCTAATTCTGCAGTTTCAAATTTGGGAAATTACCAGGAGCAAAAGTGCAGGTTGAGGTCTACAAATTCCCCTTTTGAACTTTTAGAAAAGAAAAAGTGGACTCTTCCCCTAGTTGTGGTGACTTAGTCCCATTGTGCATATTTTTTAGAGATCTTTGTAGATTTGGACACCCATTTGGCTGAAATAGGCCACAATGCAATTTTCCCATTTTTTTTTTGAAATTGGACTAAGTTGCACAGTTTGGCGCAAGTGTCTCACTAGGCTTAAAAATCAATATTTCTAGAATTTAATAGTTGCTTCAAGTCTGAAACACACTTCTAGGTGCACACATTTTGTTTCATAGTCTTCTATTTAGTTTTTTTTTCATTTCTAGGTCATTTATCATAGGTTTTCATATCACAATGTGTTTTCCAACACTTCATATTTCTTAGATTTAGCACCAATAAATCATCTTTCCTTTTTAGTTTGTTGCATTTGGACATTACATTTAGGCATATTCCATCCATTTTACCTTAATCTTGAATGTAGAAATTTCCCATTTTGGCCCATCTCTCTCCTCTTAGGTGAAAAAACCTTGAAATGTGAGAGAGCATTAGGGTTGCAAAATCATTGTCCACATTTTGGTGAACCTGATGTGAATCGAACACACAACCTTATTTAAGGCCTAAGGTCAGCCTATGATGAGGTATTTTTAGGAATTAGGGCATAATTGTGTATAAATATAGTGTTTTCCCTCTCATTTGACCTAATTCATTCACTCCTCTTTCTTTCATCATTCATCCTCATCATTTTTCTCAAGCAAGCTAGGACATCAAGATAGCTCTCTAAGGCATTCAAAGGATGAATCAACCATTTTTGTAGAAATTCAAGATCAATCATCATGGAAAGGTACTTTAACTCCATTATTTCATGCTTCACTACATTCTTTCTCCATTTTGATTTAATTACCTAAAAGGGGTTTGACCAAGGAACACCCCCATGCCCCAACATCCAACATTTCTTTCTCTCTTTGTGTGATTTGTAGGTCTTGTTTGCAAATTTTTTCCAAGAAAAAGATTAGAAATTTTTCATCAAAGTGTCAAAGCCCTTCAAAGTTTTCAAAACCCTAAAAGAGACTTGGAGAAAACCTACAGGACAAATTTTGTAATTTCAAATCTGGGAAATTACCAAGAGCACAAGTGCAAGTCGAGGTCTACAGATTCCCCTTTCGAATCTTTAGAAAAGACAAAGTGGACACTTCCCCCAGTTGTGGTGACTTAGTGCCACTATCCATATTTTTAGAGATCTTTGTAGATTCAAACACCCATTTGGCTGAAATGGACCCTAGTGCAGTTTCCAAAAAAAATGAAACTGGAATAAGTCACCAACTTTGGCACAAGTGTCCCACTAGGCTTAAAAATTAGTATTTCTAGAATTTCAAAGTTACTTCGAGTCTGCAACACACTTCCAGGTGCACAGCTTTTGTTTCACAGTCTTCTATTTAGTTTTTTTTGCATTTCTAGCTCATTTATCATAGGTTTGCATATCACAATGTGTTTTCAAAAACTTCATATTTCTTATATTTAACATCAATAAATCATCTTTCCTTTATAGTTTATTGCATTTAGACGTTAAATTTAGGCATATTTCGTCTATTTTGCATTAATATTGAATGTAGACATTTCCTATTTTGGCCCATCTCTCTCCTTTAAGGTGAAAAACACTAGAAATGAGAGCATTAGGGTGCCAAAATCATTGTCCACATTTTGGTGAACCTGATGTGAATCAAACACACAACCTTATTTAAGACCTAAGGTCAGCCTGTGATGCGTTATTCTTGGGAATTAGGGAATAATTATGTATAAATATGTGGTTTTCCCTCTCATTTGACCTAATTCATTCACTCCTCTTTCTTTCATCATTCATCCTCATCATTCTTCTCAAGCAAGCTAGGACATCAAGATAGCTCTTTAAGGCATTCAAAGGCTAAATCAACATCCATTGCTGCAAAAATTCAAGATCAATCATCATGGCAAGGTACTAAATCCATTGTTTCATGCTTCACTACATTTTTTCTCCATTTTGGTTTAATTACCTAAAAGGGGTTTCCCCCATGCCCTAACATCCAACATTTCTTTCTCTCTTTGTGTGATTTGTAGGTCTTGTTTGCAGATTTGTCCAAGAAAAAGATTAGAAAGTTTTCATCAAAGTGTTAAAGCCCTTCAAGGTTGTCAAAACCCTAAAAGAGGCTTGGAGAACACCTATAGGCCGAATTCTATAGTTTCAGATCTGAGAAATTACCAGGAACAAAAGTGCAAGTCGAGGTCTACAGATTCCCCTTCTGAATCTTCAAAAAAGACAAAGTGGAGACTTCCCCTAGTTGTAGCGACTTATTCCCACTATGCACATTTTTTAGAGCTCTTTGTAGATTCAGACACCCATTTGGGTGAAATAGGCCCCAGTGCAGTTTTCCAAAAAAACAAAAAAAACTGGACTAATTCACCTAGTTTGGCACAAGTGTCCCACCATGCTTAAAAATTAGTATTTTCATAATTTCAAAGTTGCTTCAAGTCTGCAGCACACTTCCAGGTGCACACCTTTTGTTTCACAGTCTTCTATTTAGTTTTGTTTGCATTTCTAGCTCATTTATCATAGGTTTGCATATCACAATGTGTTTTCAAAAACTTCATATTTCTTAGATTTAGCATCAATAAATCATATTTCCTCTTTGTTTTACTGCATTTAGACATTACATTTAGGCATATTCCATCCATTTTACATTAATCTTGAATGTAGACATTGCCCAGTTTGGCCCATCTCTCTCCTTTTAGGTGAAAAATCCTAGAAATGTGAGAGCATTAGGGTTCCAAAATCATTGTCCACATTTTGGTGAACCTGGATTTTGAATCCCTTCTTTTATGATTTTGGAGTCCATCATCCTAGAATTAGCTTACGTTAACATTGCATTGCATTTTGCATTAGTTAATTTGCATTCTAGGGTTTTAATTTTGCATTAGTGAAAGTGCATATAGTTTGAATTTTTGCATTATTAAATCATTACAAAACATCTAAAAACTGCATTTTATTTTAGTATTTAGTTCATGCATACTGAAAAGCATCAAAACCAATTAAAAATTTCTTTTTTTTTTGAAAAAATCCTAATTGGGACTAATTCACCATTTTGGGCGACTTAGTCCAAGTCTAGATTTTTAACTATTTGTTACATCATCAAAAACCTTATTTATGTGCTTCCTAAGTCTCCTATTATCATATCCTATAAGTTTGGAAAGTTTCAGGAATATTTTTTTATGTATCTCCCTCAAAAACATCAATTTAGGGTCCTCATTTTTGAAATCATATCAATCTAAAGTATTATTAGATCTGAAAAATGTTTACATTTATGATATTTTGCATCACATGGATAAAATTACTTTTCACTTTTTCATATACAATGTTTCTATTCATAAAAAAATGCATAATTTTGATCAAAATTCTTTTCATTCTTGCATATACATTGTTTGCATTCTTAAAACTTTGGATATATTGGTTAATTTTTTTTTGCATCTTTGGATATACACTATTTACATTGCTGAAACATTGCATGAAATGGTTACAAGTTCTTTTCATTTTTGTTCAAACAATGTTAGTGTCTTGCATATTTAGACACGTTAAGAAAACTTTCTAATCCCCTTCCTATGAGAGTGTTTTTGTGAAAGAAAATACAACCTTGGACATTCCTAATAATCACATTTATTCTTGTCTTAATAACTCTACTATTGGAAAAGAAGATATTTTAGTAGAAGAATCAATTAATGAGAGTTTTGAGAATCCTAGTTTTTTCTCTCCTCTTACCTCTCTTAGTGGAAAAAACATTGATGAACAAGATAACACAACCATAGGCAATCATGAAACTCACATTTTTTCTTCTCCTAGTATCTCTCCTAGTTGTGAAAAAAGATGCTTTGATGTTAGAAAACACAATCAATGATGATCATCAATATCTTAGTTGTTCCCCTTCATCTAGTGAAACCCTTATTAAGCAAGACAATTCAACCATTGATCATTCTCCTACTTGCAATGAAGTCCTTTTAGAAGAACCAATCCATGGATGTCAAGCACATTTGATTTTTAGTTCTCCTAAAAACTCTCCTCCTAGGGACAATATCATGGCACAATAAAAAAAAACAATAGTAATGTGTCTTCACTAGATAAAAAGGTGATTCTATATTTCTTGTCATTAGAGACACATCAAACCAAGACCACTGAGGTTATGAATGTGCAAGTTTCCATTAGATCCCCCTCGATCAATGGACCTCATACATACCTTGTGGGACATCCCAGGAACCCTCTAATTCTCTACCCACCTTCACACAAAAAAAAAACTCAAAACCAACCTGAACTCATCCTTTACGCACAATCACATCAACCTCCACCCCCACCTAAACCCGAGTTTAACCTTTACCCACCTAATCATGATTTTGTTGCTCACACACATTACACTCAAAACAATCTACGACCACCACAACCAACCCCAACTTCCCTACCTTTTCCTAATTCTATACTACCTAGTGCTCCTCAATTAAGGGAGTATGATCTTGTTGAGAAACTTAAGAGCACTGCCACCAAGATATCCCTTTGGGACCTTCTTCAAAATTCACCTACCTATCACACTATGCTTCAAACGGCCTTACAACAAGTTCATATCCCTTCTAATGCGCAAGAAAATAACATAGCAGCCATATTTCAAGGATTGAATGCTAACATTATTTTCCACCAAAGTGAACTCCCCCCTTTGGAAGTGCAAAAAAAAAATGAAGCTTTCATAATCCTATCTCAATACAAAACAATAGGGATAAAGTGAACCCTTGTTGAAAATGGCTCTACTCTTAATGTGTGTAGCATAAACCTCTTGGATAGGCTTCGTGTGGATAGATAAAAAATTCAACTCGATTCTTTATCTATTAAAGGCTTTGACAATGAAGAAAACAAACCACTTGGTGTGATCACTTTACCTATTACAGTTGGAGTGGCCACATTGGATACAACAATCCATGTTATGCCTCATGAAATTTCATGTAATCTTATCTTAGAGAGACCATGGATTCATGAAATGAATGGTGTGCCTTCCACTCTTCATCGTAAAATGAAATACATCTACAACACCATAGTACACATCCTTGATGCTGACCCTGATCCAAATAGTTGTTTGAACATTGAGAAAATTAAAGAAAACATTTACACAAATTAACACCAACTACGCATGTGGAACCTGTACAATAGCAAAACAAAGAACAACACATTAAGATATTACGATGATTGAGGTTCCTTATATTTCACACCAACACTCATGGAAGAATACAAGATCTCAACAAACGACTTTGACATAGTCTTGTCAATGCAAAACTCAGACGACCCTTCGAAAGAATCCACCTCAACCACTTTAGACCAAAACATAACCAATTATACAACAACCTTTGATGAACACAACAACGAACAACCACCTGATTCCAAAGCAATGAAAAAGCTTTATGGAAAATAATATGAGCTTATGAAATAACTTGGATATAGTGGAAAAGGATGTGGTGCTAACAAACAAGGTATCTGCAACCCTATAGATCCTATCACACAACAAAAAACTCATGGTCTTGGTTATTGTCCTTTGATAGATATTTCCAAGCCTTCCCTCAACATCAATACTATCACACAACATACTCCTAAATCAACCTTAATAGTTTTCCATCCTAAACTCCTTGACACTAGTGGTCTTGATTGTTCTCCTTTGCAAGAAATAAAACAAGCAAATACATCCTTGCTTAATGTCAATGTCATCTCACAAAACACTAATGATTTGAATTCATTATATTTTACATCCTCCTATATAGAAGAGAAAAAAATCTCTCATTATAAAGAGTCTTGCATACATATGAAATCTTGTACTAAGAAAGAAAGATCTTTGTCACAACCTACAGGACCACCTTCTCCCATTGATCAAGAGGGTATCTTTTCAAGACTTCTCCAAGATCACTTGATCACCCTTACTCCAAGAACTTGAAAGAAATTTTATTACAAGAATTTATTTTGTGCGTACCATAGAGTTCACAATCATTCCACTAATGAATGTAAGGCTTTGAGTTGTAAAATCCAACATTTTAAGGAGTTTGGTGTTCTTCCTTTTGTGGGGGCACCTAATCCTTCTAATTGATACTGATTTTCACTCTATTATGCATTTCATTAATCATTTCAGCTCACCTTTGTCATGCACTAAGTGGGGGAAAGAGGTTAGGTAACCTTGTCCTCATATGTCACTTGTCATTCCCTCTTTTGGCTAGCCATTAACCTTTCATGATCATATAAAAGAAAGCTTGGGATGTGGATGACATGCCTTAAATTGGCTCGCCTGTGACATACTACCCTTTTTCATGACGTAGCTTATAGTAAACATATGACTTGGCATAGGGCTTCCTAACTAAGCTCTCATGTCCTCCTTCTACTTTAAATCAATTTCTCACAGTAATGGTGTTAGAAACCACTTTAAAGTGGGGGCATACATCAACACTCACATTTCATTGTGCGATTTCTTTCTTCTTGCGATACGTCCTCTTCTTGGTGGAGTCATTGAGGTTGATTCCTTCCAAGACTATGATACTTCTTTTCACACATCCTCTCTTGGAAATGTTAAGCACAATGTTCCTTAATATGAGACCTTGCAAGAACTAAGAAAAATCCCTTTGAACATTCCTTGCACTATTTTTCCATTTAAAACAATCGTTAGATGACCACCTTGCATAACACAGCTTGCATGCCTATGGTACCATCATGTTTATCTATGAGTGTCAAGCATACAAATTATTGATTACCTCATGGAGCTCAAAGTTCATTTTTCATTGTGGTGCCTTATTAAATTTATCAGGAGGTATAACTTTGGTATGGCTGAGCGGGAAGCCCATTCTGAGGAATGACTTTTCCCCATAACCACCTACATTTTTGTGAGCACATATCGACTATATGTGTCTCACCTTTTGGGCTTTCTCACCCTGCAGACAACCAAAAGTTTCGTGGCCCCAGAGTGAGTATACTTTTGGGCTTTCTCACCCATTGGATAGCCATTGTTCTGTCACCCTAGAGTGAGTATACATTTCTTATTCCAAACAAACAAGCCTAGATCCAATCCAAAACGTGTTGGATAAACAATCAAAGCTTCATCTACCCCATTTTCATTTCCTTCTAGTTATTTCCATTGTGTGATCATTTATCTTTACTTGCTGCAAATTATTCACCTTGCTCATGTCTTCTTGTGCTTATGTTGGCTTGACTTAGGATCATGGATCCTAGGCAATTGTGTAACCTCCTTTGATATTTTTCATTCTTTGTCATCCAAATTGGTGCAATTGGACTCCTCTTGAATGACTACTTTAGCATGAGTTTGAAGCAAGTTCATCCTCTCACTAAAGTGGGGATTGAATGTGTCACCAAAAACTATATACTTTCCTTGATATGGGAATAATTGATGACAAATTGGACTTAATGAGGTCTTGATTTAGTGTTGTGAAGTGTTTTACACATCCACATTAGGTCTTGGGCCCTTGCAAATTGAATCAAATGCATTTATTGATGTCTTGTAAAGGTGTTGCAAGGTGTTGTAACACATCTTCACACTTTTCTAAGACCATAATATGATAATTCACCTAAATAACCTTATCAAGACCTATTTCAAAGTGTTGTAAAGTCTTGTAACAAACATTCACACTTTCCTAGGCTTGTCATCAATATTTACACCGTTCTTAAGCTTTAAATGGCCCCTTTATACACTTAAGCCTTACTTAAGTGTCTTGATGAAGAACAACCTGATCAACATTATTTAAATTATCACAATTCTCAACATCCACTTAAAAATTCCCAAGTAGACTAGGTTGCCATTGGTGGTGACATAGTGCCATTTGGCTCAAAAATCAAAATAAATTTAAATTTCTTTCGAGGTTTTATTCTTTAAGACCTAAGGTTAGCCTGCAATGAGGTATTTTTGATAATTAGGGCATAATTGTGTATAAATATAGAGTTTTCCCTCTCATTTTACCTAATTCATTCACTCCTCTTTCTTTCATCATTCGTCCTCATCATTCTTCTCAAGCAAGATAGGACATCAAGATAGCTCTCTAAGGCATTCAAAGGCTAAATCAACATCCATTGTTGTAGAAATTTAAGATCAATCATCATGGAAAGGTACTAACTCCATTATTTCATGCTTCACTACATTCTTTCTCCATTTTGGTTTAATTACCTAAAAGGGGTTTCACCAAAGCAAACTCCCATGCCCTAACATCCAACATTTCTTTCTCTCTTTGTGTGATATGCAGGTCTTATTTGCAGATTTTGTCTAAGAAAAAGATTAGAAAGTTGTCATCAAATTTTCAAAGCCCTCCAAGGTTGTCAAAACCATTATAGAGGCTTGTAGAACACCTACATGCCGAATTTTGCAGTTTTAGAACCAAGAAATTACCAGGAGCAAAAGTGCAGGTCGAGGTCTACAAATTCCCCTTTCGAATCTTCAGAAAAGGTAAAGTGGACATTTCCCCCAATTGTGGAAACTTAGTCCAACTCTGCATATTTTTTAGAGATCTTTGTAGATTCGAACACCCATTTGGCTAAAACAGGCCTTGGTGCAGTTTTCCAAAAAAAATTTGAAACTAGTTGCCCAGTTTGGCACAAGTGTCTCGTTGGGCTTAAAAATTAGTATTTCCAGAATTTCAGAGTTTCTTCAAGTCTATAACACACTTCCAAGTGCACAACTCTTATTTCCCAGTCTTCTATTTAGTTTTGTTTGCATTTCTAGGTTATTTATCATAGTTTTGCATATCACAATGTGTTTTCCAGCACTTCATATTTCTTAGATTTAGCATCAATAAATCATATTTCCTTTTCATTTTATTTCATTTATAAATTACATTTAAGCATATTTCGTCCATTTTACATTAATCTTGAATGTAGAAATTTCCCATTTTGACACATCTCTCTCCTTTTTGGTGAAAATCCCTAGAAATGTGAGAGAGCATTAGGGTGCCAAAATTATTGTCCACAAAAAGAAACCTGAGTGTTGTTGTAGAGGAATAGATTGAATTGGGAATTTAAAATGAACAACAGTTGACTAGGAAGAGGAGAAGTAGGTGAATGTGCTTCATAGGATGCAAGCACCCGAATAAAGAGGTTTAAGATTAACATCATGGACACTTCTAAAAAAGAAGCGATAGATAAGGAGAAAGAAGCATTCACTATTAATATCCACAAGAAATCTAAGAAGAACAAGGAGAAGAAATCAAAAGTAGGAACTTCGAAGCTTGAAAAGAAAAGGAATAAAACCTCTCTGATAAGATCTCAATCCCCAGTAAATTTGGATACTTTGGATAATAATATTATGGAACATGATCGTCTATTAGAAGCAACTACAAAATTGTACGATGAAGTAGATGAGGAAGACAAGAAAACAATAATTGAAGCTATCATAAAGTACATTATGTTAGAAGTGGACATGAATAACATTATGAAGAAGGTTCCAAGTGTGGTATGGGAAGCCATAGTGGAAAGAAGGTGAAGTAATTGAAGCTAACAACAAGATGAAAGTTGATGCTCTAGAGGAAATTGGATCCTCTTTATCCAAAAGTGACAAAGACACATTGGTTGAAGTATATATAATGGAATTCAGAGTAAAGCAAAGGGTCACCAGTCTAATGAGCAGAGAAAAGGATAGTACAAAACAATTAAAACAAGAAACAAGGAACATTGTAAGAGACATAATAGAGATATTTGAAATGATTGTGTTAGCTCTCAAAAACTCAGATAAGGATACCTCAAGAGGTTGCCAATCTCTAGGTACGTTTTAGGGTAATAGACAAAGCCAAATGGTTTAAGCTTTCTACTCTTTAGGTGTTGTTGGACCTAGGCGGGTGTACCTATATGAATTGGGCAGAATTAACATATGATCTTCTCTTTTACAGTGATTTTTCCACGATGCCAAATGAAAATGGACAAATAAAATCAAGCTTGGTACAAACTGCAATAGCAATCTTCTAAATCTAATTCCTAAAATACTCAATTAACAGATGCAAAGAAACTGAATGAATTCAAAATGATGAAGTGCAGAGACCAGTGCCTTATTGGGTATGCGGAGTCAAATGAAACAAAAATGGGAAACTTATTTTGGCAGAAATTCAAATTGTTGACATGTGATCTGTTTATAACTTGTATAAACATGCAAGATCATGACTACTAAGCTCTACTTTAATAATCCAGATGAATCTCTCTGATTATTGTGATCAACCAAAAGGATTTAATCTCTCCTTGAAAGAACCAGTCGCTTAATCACATAGATACAAAAAATGTGCACTGACAAATTGAAAATAAACTTGTTATATCAATTTAAACAACTAGAAAGAATTAACTTGGAGACAGCTTAGCAATACTTTTCAATAAACTCAACATACAATTGACACCATAAATAACTTGACACACCCACTAATTTTCATTGAAATCGCCATTTGAAAACATGCATCATAGTCTCTGATATGAGAACTTTATTCTATTGTATCCATTCCTAATCTATTGTATATATTCTAAGATCTAATCCCCTCATTCACAATTGAGAATGAATATTTATACACTTGCATCCAAATAGACACAACGCCATAATCGGGCATTTACATGTCGGCCAATAGTTGCATTTGGGCCCAATTAATCATCTCTAAATTATTCGCCGAGACACCTTGTAAGTATGTCGAAGGCAATAATATCACTGTCATCCCATGTTCCTATTTTCTTTAGCCATGACCCTCTGTTATCGGGGAGACCCCGATATTGTCACACCAATATAGACCATGATGTGAATTATGCAAGACCCAATGGAAACAATGAGACCACATGGCAAGAAATGGGCATAATATGCACATGATAGGACTAATCTGGAAAATTATGAGTGAAATCACCATGTAAAATCATCAGATTTTTATAGTTCTAACAGTGGCTCCATTTGGGGATGAATGATAGTGAGATCATTGCAAGGATCCAGATCTTTGGGTGAGCAGACTAGACACAAAATGATGAGCAATGAGCAAAATGGAAATGGACATGAAGCATGATGGAACGAAAGAAAAATGAATGGAAAATGGAGATGAAAAAAACCCTAAACTATTGTGCATGGAAAAGAATTTTAAAGAGGATAAGCAAGATTTGTCCATGCACTGGAAACCCTTAATCCTCTATGTTTCTACTTCACCTGTTCTAAGCTGTTACGATCTGAAACTCAAACCATACTTTCCCCTGTCAAATACCTGGTTTTTCCTTGAGTTCATCAGATTCTTCTTAAAAATACTCATGAAATCCTTCCTATCACTGTTATTGCAAGTTCTTAGAGAATCATCAAGCTCAGCTTGGCCCAAAATCCCTTCATCATTCAACAGTTCAAATTCTTCATCATCATGGAACAAAATTTTGTTATCTTCAACATAAAAAATGCATGCATATTCAATACAACATTTTATATTATCTCTCTCACTATCGTGTACCATGAAACACTCTCTCAGTTGTATTGAAAATTCACCATCAAAGTGCTCTTGAGAATCAAAAAATTCTA
The DNA here is from genome assembly GCA_007258455.2 of Sequoia sempervirens. Classification (NCBI taxonomy): domain Eukaryota; kingdom Viridiplantae; phylum Streptophyta; class Pinopsida; order Cupressales; family Cupressaceae; genus Sequoia; species Sequoia sempervirens. Next base: position 66,291 of record VDFB02100261.1, on the reverse strand, counting down.
TCATATCAATGATGTCTAAAACAAACAAATTTGCAACCTTTTGCATCTCTTCAGTATCTCTATTCGGAGACAACACTGGATCATGACTCATATCCTCAATATCATGCATATGTGAACCAATAAAATCTGGACTTCTATCATCCTTTGCATGCAAATAAACATCTTCTTCACATGAATTATAAATTTCAAAATCACATACCTCATCCTGAATGGACACAAACTTTTGATCAACACCAAAGGTTTCACCATCATTCCAAGAAATGCATTGGGAATCATAAGAATCTTTACACAAAGATCTTTCACTGTCAAAACAAATGTAAGCTAGAAATAAAACTTCAAGATCACCTTCATGTGCACATCCCTGGTATTTAGAAGTTAATAAATCTGAAATTTGTTCACTGCTAAGTGAAAATGTCTTAACATTTTCATCACTATAGTTGCATTCTTCACTTTTATCATCATCAAAAAGAGGTCCAAGATCATCAAAGAATGAGAAATCAAAAACATTATCAGCACAATCATTTATTCCATCATTTTGCTTGTCTGAAATTATCTCCTCTCTTTCATAAAGTGGATTTGAAAATACCTGAAGTTCATTCATGGGCATACCTTTGTGAAATATCATCTGATCTTCTTTTAAAACTTCATCATACAATGGGTTTGAAAAAGTTTGGAAACTACTATCAAATGTACAAACCTCTTTTTCATCAGCTGTATCTTCATAGCTTTCAACTACAGTTGGATGTATTATCTGCTTACTATCAATTAAATCAACATTTCCCATCGCTTCTTCACCCTGATCTTCATAAGAGGTAGAAGAATCCCCTGACTGTAGAACAAAAACCATAGGTTCCCTTTCATAATCTGAATACTCATTGGATCCCTCATAACATACACTTCTTTCCCTATCACAATCAACTATACAAGAGAGATCTCTTGTATCTTCATCTTCCTTATGCAAGCTATTGCAGGAATCATATTGACTTGCACATGTCTCATCTTCTATTGGATTGATCTCCTGATGCTCATCTGTGATATCACCATCATATTCATACCTTTTCCCCTAGGATAATGCTTGAATGAAATCAAGAGAGGAGCCTTCTGCCTTAATCCTTTTCTTCTACTCCAATGTTTTTCCTTTGTTTTCTTCCTTCTAATTAGTCTCTTGCATTTATTTGTATAGCTCTTTAACTTTCTCCTTTTGGACAAGCTTTTGTTCACTTTTATCATGCTGTCTATTTTTTGCTTTCTTCTTAGTCCCTTGTGTCACCTTATGACCCTTCATAAAAATTCCTCTGATGGCATCCTCCTTCTCATTTACTGTCCTATTTCTCAACCAGTACTTACTCCTTGCTCCCTCAACTGCAGCAACAGTTAGTCTCTCTATCTCCTCTTCGGTGAATCTCTTCATACTGCATTGAGTAGGCACCTCAACAGAATGTGGCTCTGTATAATCTTCTTTAGAATCAGAAAGAACCTGTTGTTCAACCATATGGACATTATATTTCTAATTTGAAACATCATACTGATACCCTTCATCTTCTGAGGATGAGTACCTTTCCACAATGTGGTGAAAGGTATTTGAAATCAGATACACTATGTGATCTTCTCCATTGTTTCCTGGCAGCATTCCCTCTTCTTGCATCCTTTGGGCTACAACACAATAGTCTGGGGAATGTGGCTTATCACAAACTTCATAGAAATAATTGTTACTTACCATATAGGTTCCCTTCTTGCTCAATGGATCAGGAGTCTCTTTGCTTCCAGGCCTAGCTGTTATAGGTTTTTTGTCCTTCTAGTCTATATTATAAGGCATGTCATGCAACCTCAGCCTCTCATTTCTGTAAGTATTCTCCTGTCTGTAATGATAATTGTTGCTTTGCTGAGGAACCTTAGGATTGTCTCTTTTATCAATTATCCCTGTAGCCCTCCTATTGTTTTCAATTGTCAGTGTCATTTTCTGAGCGTCAACTAAGTCTCCTAGGAATCTATTTCTTAGTTCATACCCTATTTTAGGATCAAAAGCATTCAAATAAATACTCGGTGCTACAGGATCCGACAACTTTGATCCAGGAGGTATTTTATTCTGCAACTTATTGAATCTCTGATTAAAGTCATAAATTGTATCATTTTGATCTTTCTGAATGTGTATTAATTCATGAAGAGCAGCATCTGGTGCACTTAGATTCCCATATTTCTCGAGGAACCGATCCTAAAATCCTTGGAGAGAATTAATAGAGACTGCTAGTAGGCTATTGAACCAATCCCTGGCATCTTCAATAAGTGATATCATGAATAATCTCATGTGTAAATCTTCATATGGCACACCCAAATCTTGGATGAAAGCATTGAAACTTCTTAAATGCTCCTTAACAGTAATTGCCTTACTCCCTGTAAACTTTGGAACAAGACTTCTCCAACTGCCATCCATTGGATAAGGGGATAATTGAATCCCTGCAAAATCAAACTGTCTGATCATTGTTGTGTAATGATGAGGGGGGGCACTAGGTGGGAACTGATATTGGTACATTAGACTATAGTGTTGTGTGTGATGATGTGGCACATACTGCTGACCATGAGGTGGCTGTGGTGAGTGTATATTCTGTTGTGCATGATATGCATTGCCTCCATTGTGAAAAATTCCAATTGTACTATCAGGCATTTGAGGAGTCCAATGCCTGCTTTCATTTGTGTATTCATTCATTCCATATACAAATTCCATTCTCCATCAAACCTTTTTCAGAGTCGCCACCTACTTTTCCAAAAGTAGGAAAATGATTATTTTTTATCTTCTCCCCAGCAAAATCACTCTTTCTGATTTTCCTATAAATTTAAAGATGTTGTAGAAGAAGTGAATGCTCACACTACAAAATAAATTCCATATTTTTATGTTTAAGGGAATGTGTTTGATTATACAAATACCCCTCCAGAAGAAACTAACACTACCAGACACTAACAATGGAAGTTAGAATATAGAGAAAGAGAAAGAAAAGGAAAAGTAAAAGAATGATGATAATGCTGGAAAATAGAATGAATTCAATAATGAAAAAAATCAAAATGAAGGAAAAGGATAAAGAGAAGAGAATAATGAGAGATGATGAGGAGAAGAAGGATGAAGGCAAGGACAAGAAGGAAAAACCCTTTGGAAAAGAAGATGAATAAGAGAAAGAGGAGAATAAAGAATAAATTGACGTTGAAAGAAATGAAGAATCCTTTAGCAATACACTCAAGGTTCTTCTGAAAAAACAAATAAGCATTCAACTAGCTATCCCATGACAATTTTTATGACTCACGATGTACCAAGGTAGAGTGGATCTTGAAAAAGTCTCACTAGTTCGAAGATTGGAGCTTGGAGATGTCTTCCACACCTTAGGAAGAAAATTAATCTTAGATACTCATAAAAAGGGAACATAGTTGATTAATGAAGCCATCTTGTGCCTATACAAGATGTTACCCCCAGTGCAATTGTTGATAAATCTTTGACTCCTTTTGAGAATTTAAATTTTTTGGTTGATTCACTTAGCGAACACACCTCCAACTTGAAGGAGTAGACTGAAAAATAAGTTGAGTAAAGGTTTGTTGAAAGGAAATTACTTGAGTTTTAGGATAGATTTGCAACCAAACATAGCAAGGCGATGAAATTTTTGAAGGATGTATAGGAATGTGAAGATGAGGCCAAGATATTGTTCTTGTATTGCATGAGGTGGACAAATGCCACTCAAAGCATTAAGGACCTAATGGAATCAATAGAGTCACAATTAGCTAATACCTCTAGAGCTTATGACCTTGAAAATGATAGAGATTATGTCTCTTGGACTATCATCACAGATCTACAAATTAATTTTCTTACCTTACAAAGGTAGAAAGAAGATGTTATAAAATGGTTTGGACAGCTTGGAGACCTAGTGAAGTGCAAGCATATACAAATATCACGTTCTCTTGTTGAAGATGTAAAGCTTGAAAAGATAAACTAAAACCCAAGTACCGTAGAAGAGGGTGAGGAGAACATAGTAAAGTTGGAATCATTGTACAACTCACTTCCTACAGCTAGAAAGATTTGTATTGAATGAAAACTAGTCTAGCAAGCAATCATTAAAGTGCTAGAAGTTGCCTCCTCCTCTAGATGAACATTTCTTATGAATGTTTCTTTCATTTTTTTAGTTACTATCAATTTTCCAACATACACATGGTCGTGTGGACATGGAAAAAGTAACCCTTCTAATTTTTCTCATGTTCAAGCCCTTCTAGTGGAGTTTGGCTTGATTTTGCCTAAATTTAATGTGGTAATGTGGTCAACACATTCATATTAGGTCTTGCACCCTTGAAAACCATTAAGAATTCTAGGATGTCTTGCAAAAAGTGTTGTGAAGTGTTGTAACCCACTTTCACACTTTTCTGGGACCCTTTCATTATAATTTACCTAAATAACCCCTTTTTAGCACTTACCAAGTCTTATTTCAAAGTGTTGTAAAGATTTGTAACAAACTCTCACACTTTTCTAAACTTGTCCTCACTAAATTGACCCTTTCTCATGTTTAAATGACCCCTTAATACACTTTTTGATCTTACTCAAGTGTATTTTTGAGAATATTCCCATTAGACCTCATTAAATACATTTCAATCCCTGACACCTAGTAAAATTTCCCTGGTGGGACCAAGTTGCCACCTAGGGTGACTTAGTCCCACTGGCACAAAAAAAAAAAAAAACAATTTTCTGGTGGGATTTTATTCTCTTACCCTTGAGGTTGGCCTATGATGTGTTATTTTCAAGAAATAATATAAAATCAAGTATAAATAAAGGGTTTTTCCTCTCATTTTACACCTAATTCATCCAACACTTGAGCAATCAATCTCTTAATCATTCTCAGCACTCTAGGAATCATCGAGTCATCCATTGGAGCATTACATTGCATATCTTTAGATTTACACATCAAGGGTTTGTTAAGTTTATGACATTGCATGTTGTTTATTTATCATTCTCTTCTTATTTCATTTCATTTCATAGGGTTTTATTACCAAAGTGGGGTTTGATGAAGGCAAACCCCTATACTCTAACCCTTAACCCTTTTTCTCCTCTCTTTGCATGTGTGTTTGCAGGTCTTGTATGCAGATTTTTCAAAGAGGAAAGTGTCAAAAAGGTGTTGCAAAGTCATCAAAATCAACAAATCCCTAATTGAAGCTTGGAGATCCATTTCAACCCATTTTCTATAGAATCTGGACCAAACACCTGCCAGAAAAGGAAGTGCAAATTGAAAGCTACAAATTCCTAGCCTGAAATTCCCAAAATTCCCAAGTGCACTAAGTCACCATCTATGGAAAATTATTCCCACTGCCAGGCCTAAAAATTAATTTTTACATTTCTGGGTACCCATTTGGTAGATTTCCCTCTAAACTAGACTAAGTCATCCAGCTTGGTGTAAGTGTCCTAGTCAACATTTCTAGTCAACTCTATAGGATTCCAGAGCCACTCTACATCAAATTTCAAATTATAGGTGCACCTCTCTAGTCTTGTTTAATTATTTCATCATTTACTTGGATTCTTAGGTCTTTTTGCATACATCACTGTGTTTTCCAACACTTTGCATTTCTTAGATTTAGCATCAATAAATCATTTATTTTTCAGTTTATTCCATTTATACATCATATTTAGATACATTGCATCCATACATACATTAAACTTAAATGTGTACATTGCATTTTGGCCCATCTTTCCCCTTTTAGGTGAAAAACCCTAGAAGTGCTAGAAAGCATTCGGGTGCCAAAATCTTTGTTAATAGGTTGAATCATTTTTTTTGGGATAAATCCCGAAGTGGGATTCAGTATATTTCTACTGTTTGTACATATGCATCAAATTTTCAAGTCTACAATTATGTTTCCAACACACCCTTTGTCCTTGATGTGAAAGGGGGAGAAGTTTTGAAGCTTTGAGAAGTTTTGAAAAGAACAGAGAATAATTTTGGAGACTCATTTTTGGCACATGTTTCCATCAATGGAAAAGGGGGAGATTGTTGAAATAATGAAGAAGAAACCCCTTACTATGTTTTCATTGATGCCAACATTAATTGTTGACACTTTAATCTAATATGGTAAACTTTAATCCAACATTTTGGTCCCAAATTACTCATGCAAAAATTTCGGGTCAAGAGGTCACAATATGTTATTCCTTACTATTAGATGCATCTATGATCAAGATTTCATCTATCTTGGTTAAGAAGGTTGAAAGTTACAAATGAAAAAAGTTCGACGTTCATTTTTTGGCTTATATAGTGTGATTAGACAATTATAATCTGGTGTGCATCTCTCTGGTATTGAGAATCATCATTATAAATTTTAGGAGATTTCTCACATGTGTCATTACTATATATATTACAGATGATCTATACTTATATGATCATTTGAATCAATTAGTGTGTGATCAGTTGGCTTATTTTGTGATTAGGTCTAATTCTTGGGTGACCAAATACATGTTACATCTTATAAAGGATAAGTATGTACTACAAATGTTAATAGGACCTATTTTATGTCCCTTCTAACCTAAATCAAGCATTTCATGCTTGGGATGAGTGAAACGATGTTTTTGAATTGTGTATGAAGCTGACAAAGCTATTTTGAATTAAAATAGGGTTGCATCTAATTAGGCTGAGCTAATTGATTCATGGAGATGTAATTGGGTATATATGTGATATTTTTTTGAGTGGTAGAAGAAAAATGTTACATGATATGATATGATATGATGTGCAAGAGATCTATATTTTGTGAACATACAAATTCAAATGTGTGAGACCTAAATAAGTGTAGGATTATTGTGAACATTGAGTGACTGCTAAGCTGAGCAATGCTTTGTGTTTAGAGCTTAAAAGGATATTAATTTAGCACTAGGAAGGTGCACTTTGTATTAGTTCAAACTCTGGCTTTGAGTCCATCTTGTTTCTTTTTCTATCTATCTTTGGTTGTGAGCCTTATAAGGACAATGTGTCCTAGTAGTGAGCCGCTGTAATATCTTATAACCAGTTATAATATATTGTGAGCTAATCCTCATCATGGTTTTTCCATTTTTGGGTTTTCCACATAAAAATCCTAGTGTTCATGTGTTATGAGATCTTATGATTCCTTTCATGCTTTCATTTATTGCTGCAGTTAGATATACATTGTTAATTGGATGGTTTGTGAGTGACTGGTCATATAGAATACTAATTCACCCCCCTCTAAGTATTCTTAGTGTTCAACACCTACAAATAACACACTATGAAACTATCATCTCATGCTCTATTATATAGAACTTGTGGGAGACAAACCCACAATGGTAAATCGATACAAGAGGTACCAAAACCACTTAAAAATAACCCAAATCCCTTTCATGGGAGACCAATATTCATGTTAAAATATTAAATAAAATGCACAAGGCTCCCACATAGGCACCTAATCCATAGCCTGTCCAACTTCTACCTTTCAAGATGCTTTAGTGACTTTCTAGCTTCAAGATGAAACATCAATAAACACCTATTTCCATCCAGACATGGGCACCCCACTCAAGACCTTTCACATTCCCAATGTAGATGCATAGAATGGATAATTTTTCCTATAGTGATGTGTAACCTACACCAACATCAAATTCCCTCTTGAAAATATAATTATAATATGTCAATATTTAATTAATTTCTCTCATTGTCCCTTATGAAACTTTCCAAGATACATGGAGACATATAAATTAAATAGGTTTGCAAGGTTAATGAAACCTAACCTAACATTATCTCACTTGAAATTATATATTATAATTACATCCAAGAGATACAAATGATAAATCAAGTACAATGATCAAGACCCATGACTTTCTTGCACTTTGAGATCTTACTCACGGTTACTAAATTCATAAGAATGTGCAAAATTATCCAAAGTTTCAACCTTATAAATCAATACCTTACCATTATCAACCATTTCTTACACAAAGTAATAGTAGACATCACAATTCTTAATATGAACTTGATACATAGTAGTTTTCTCCAAATAAATAACACTTTGGTTGTCACATCCAAACTTGACTATCACACAATCAAAGCCAATACCATTACCAAATATTTCTAACTATACAACACCCTTAGAGGCATGTGCAACAGCCATATACTCTACTTCATTGGTGGAAAAATTAACTATAGGTTGCCTCTTACTCATCCAACTCACTACACCTCCAAAAAAAGTAAATACATAGCCTTTAGTGGACATCTAATTATCCCAGTCACTTTTCCAATTTACATCAACAAACCCCTATATGTCCAATGAATTGAGCATGTCATTGATACCATATGATAAACCAAACATTAATTTGAAGTAAAACATAAATATCTAAATACCAGTCTCTTAACAAAAGTCTAATGATCTTTACCATGGTTAGATATAAACTTGCTTAGAAATTACACTACTTGGGCTAGTCTACCACAAACCATTGTATACATTAAACTAAAAAAGGAAATATAAAAAGGAACCTTAGACATATCCTCAAAATCATCATCAAAATTAGGAAAAATCTAGTCTCAACTTAGTACAAACTAGAAATGGAATACTAATTGGCTTACATTCATGCATATTAAACCTTAATAAAATGGTATCAACCTACCTACTCTGACTTAAAAAAATATTTTTGTGAACTTGATCTCTACTGATTTCTATCCCAATAATATATTTTGCAGCCCCCAAGTACTTCATATCAAATGTGCCAAAAATATTTGTCTTGAGATCCCTAATTATTACCTTGTTGCTACCCATGAATAATATATCATTAACATACAAGATAATAACTAGAACTCATTCATCAATAACCTTAATATAAACATAATGATCTTCCCCACTCCTAAGAAAACCTAAATTCAATGCAAAAGAATCAAGCTTTTGGTAACACATATTGGGTAAATGTTTCAAACTGTATAAATATCTCTTTAACCTTCAAGCCAATTATTCATTCCCTTTCACATTAAAACCATCAAGTTTTTACATATAAATTTCCCCCTCAAGATCCCCATGCAAGAAAGTAAATTTGACATCCATTTTCTCTATCTTAAAATTCAAAAGCAACAATAATAGATAATAGGAATCTAATAGAAGTTAATTTAGCAATAGTGGAGAAAATTTTACCAAAATCAACTCCCTCTCTCAAGGAGTAGCCCTTAGGCACTAATATGGCCTTGTACTACTCTATCAGATCATCTACACTAAATTTCTTTTTAAATACCCAAAAACAACCAATGGGCTTCCTTCCTTTGGGAAAAATTATAATGTCTCAAATTTTAAAATTATCCAAAGGAATAGTCTCCTCCTATGTGGCCTATAGCCAAGAATCACTTTCCTTCAAAGAGATAACCTCCCTAAAAGATCTAGGTTCATCATTAGTACTCAAAAAAGTAAATACATAATAACAAGCTAATGGGTTATACCTATCAATTGGATTTTCTTACCTTATGCACCTCTTCAAGGTAGGAGTAATGGGATCTACCTATTCTTCTTCTTCTTCTATGTGCTCATCCTATGCATCCTCTAAACTTTTTGAACACTCTTCTTCTCCATCATCAGATCCATCTAATTTTTCTTCAACATGTACATCATTTTTCTTCCTAATATTTTTCTCAAAGTGCACTATATTTTTGTTATCTTTCACCTTTGGTTTTTCTTCTCCTGAGTAAGCTCTAAATTCCCTAAAATTTAAATCTCTAGAAATGATTATTTTTTGGATTAGAGAATTCAAAACCTTATAAGCTTTTACATTCTCATTGTAATTGATAAATGCATTTACATGCTTCTGGATCCAATTTAGATCACTTCTCTTCACAACCAAATACCTTTAAGTGTGAAACAAAATTATTTCAACTAATCAACACTTCATTAGGATTTTTGTCCCCCCTCACACTTGACTTGCTTAAGCTCAATTTCGATGGCTCAACCAAATGTAACTTGGGTTGGGAAGGTGGGGTTGGTGTCATTAGAGACTATCGTGGGAAAATAATTCTAGGGTACGTAGTGAATTTAGGAGTTCAGATTTCAAGTTTTACTGAGGTGGTGATTTCCTACCATGGTATCTATATAGCCAAGAACATGGATATATCCAGCTTGGAAATACAAGGTAATTCCAATAATACCATAATGATGTTGAGTGGGATGGTGAATCCTTGTTTCTTTCTTTTGGACCCCATCCTAATGGCTCGTAAAATTATGATGAATTTTGATAATTATAGATCTACTCACGTATTTCATGTAGGGAATAAAGTAGAAAATTCCTTCACAAACTTGGGAGCCTTCACTTTTGAAGTGACTATATACGATAATATTTCCTTCCTTGGACATGTGCATGATTTACTTTCTAATGATGAGAAAGTACTACAACCTTGAGCTTGAGCTAGGCTCCTTGTCAACTCCTTTGGACAATTGGCATGAATGGAATTGATGACATTTTGTCTCTCCTAACCAATCTTTTCTTAAGCCTTCTCATCTTTTTCTTATGCATTATTTTGGGTGTTTGTACAAAGTTCTAAGGCTTTATTTGTTTGGAGTGAATTATACTATGGGAATCGATCTTACTCAAGACAGACCCACCTCTTGTGAGGTGAGGTAAAATGACACGGATGTTTGGATCATCCTCCAAAAAGTCAAGATAACCTCGTATGTTGAAGGTATGATGGGGTACAACCCCAATCATTCAATTGAGTTTTCTAACTCCTAGAACAAGGGAAATGTCACCATTGGTGAGCAGACCTTCCATGTAAATGTGAGGCTAATTTACAATTTCACTAGGATTTCCTTGGATGGGGTCTACATTCCTTGGGAGTCAAATGGCCACTATCAAAAGGATATGGATAGGTTCTTGAAGGAGAGTGAAAAATTCAATTGTTTGAAAAATTAGTTTTGTAGAGAAGACCCTCTTAGGGTGTGGAGTAGGTTGGTGGAGGTCTTCATGAGGTATGTTACTTTGGAGGGTCATTTTAGATGTTTCCATTCCCATCTCTTCCCTATGTTAAATCATTTTTTCTATGATGTTAAGATGATTTTTTTCTTTCTAGACCATGTCCTTATTGGCGTACTCTAATAAGGTTGTGCAAGTTAAAATCAAAACCCTTCCTATTCACCAAGGGTTAATATTTTGTTTATGTCACTAGTAGGCCACTCTAACCCTTCCCTGGCCTATATCAAAAATAATTCCCTTGTCATTAGAGACCCATCCAAACACTTGGAGAATCCCCTTTCCAATACTGGCTCTGTGTTTAATCCATCCTTCTCTCATCATATGACCAAGGTGAGAGGTAAAACCCCTACCACTAAGGAACCCTCTCTTGACCCTAAAAAAAACATTATGTTTGTTGACCCTACCCCTATTACTACATCTTATTCTAGTATAGAGAACTCAAACAATGAGTCTTGAAAAACCTACCCCTTTTAATTCCCCTACTGGTTTCCCTTGCCATGATTATGTTTTTGGTGTTTCCCCTATTAATCCCCTAGTCCTCAAATATCACACATCCTTTGTGTTAATTTTACATGCGCCTCTATTAATCCCTAATTTGGCAAAGAGGTCTATGCTCAGTGTGTTCCCCTAAAGAATAAATTGAATGATGTCTCAACAACTAAAAATTTCCACAATGATATCCTCAAATGGTTGCTATCCTAGCTCATCATGACCAAGAATAAAATTTAGGTGTTGGAGGAGAAGGTGTTAAAGTGGAAAGTGGACTAGTCAAGTGACATTAAGGATGAAGGGAATTGGGGTCTATTGTCTTTTCTCATCAAGTCCTTTGACAAATGGGTGAATTGGGAGAGGGAGGTTGAAGAAATCAAAGTACTTGTAAGTAAATAGAATGACAAGATGAAGCTCCAGGAGGAAATTTCTACCATGCATACTAGCCAAGGTAAGACCCTAAAAATTACTCTAGGATATGATATACCTCAACAAGGAGACTATCAAAAGCATCGTGGTCACTATCTAATATTTTTAGTAGGAACTACAAAATATTCATGGTAAAAGGACTATTGAGGATAGTCAGGATGTTGGTCACTCTAAGAAAAATGGTAAGAAAGGAGGCAACTCTACCTTACCTAGTACTAAGGAGAGCCAACCCACTCATAAGGGGCCTTTGACCTTTAAGGAGAAACTTCAATTCCTGGCTAAAGAATCCTAGGCCATAGTGGCCTTAAGCTTTTGGGTGACTAGTAGTTTTTTTGGTCCCATGTTGGTTCTATCATGTGCTCTCTCTTTTCTTTATTGTTGTTGGTCGATTTGTAGCTTATTCTCTTTTTGTTTCTAGGTGTAGCACTTCTCTTGAGTTCCCTCATTGTGCCTTTATGGTTGTTTTATATATGGGTACTTTCCCTTCCAAACTTTAATATATTTGAAGAAATTCATAGGGGTTTTTATCAACAAGAGTTGAACAAGGAGATCTATTAATCAAACAATTAGTACCAACCACTTTTTCCTAAAATAATCTATCAAGATTAGAAGAACTCAACATAATCCTATCTCTTTCTATCAAGGTTTGGCTCATTATTTCTACCACCCCATTTCGTTGGGGAGTATAAGGAGTAGTATTTTTCCAAAAAATACTTGTATGATTACAAAATTTATCAAATTCCTTGGAACAATATTCATCTCCATTTTCATACATCAACACTTTTATCTTATAATCTATTTACTTTTCAAATAAGCACTTAAATTCCTTAAAATCAGTGAAAAAACTATATTTATAATGCATAAAATAAATCCAAGTATATCTCAAGACATCATCAATGAAGGAGACATAGTATCAAGATTTACCCAATAGAATAATAAAAAAAATACCATCAACCAACCTTTTTTTTTAGAATAGTCTTAAGTCATTTTCACCAATGTGACCCAATATATGGTGTGATTACATATATGCATTATTAGTATTAGTTACATTGGGAGAGTTACATAAATTAGAAGCATTTAGCCTAAATAAAGTTCCTACTCAATATGCTTTAGCTATCACTAAACTCGCTCTTACCAAACTATAACCAAACTTATCAAATATCACATGCACTTTAGAATCATTCAAATTGGACATTAAAAGTAAATTTATTGCAATTCTTGGAATATGCAAAACCAAGGGTTTTAATATTCCCATAACTAAACCACAACTTTACCTTTCCCTTACCAAAAATTTTCTTTGTGTTATCATCACCAAAGAAAAATTTCCCCATCATATTCTTTGTAAGTAGTAAACCACTCCTTGTGAGAATTCATGTGGTAGGAGCAACCTAAATCGATAAGCCATGCATCATCATTAATAGTATTATTAGAAATAAAAAAAAATTCAAAATCATTGTCAAAGGGATTTTTTATCAAGGAATCGAGATTATTTTTCTTATTCTTATACTCCTACATATGACCTCTTTTTCCATAATTCCAACACTTACTCTTTCAATGGTTTTAGAATTCCCTCTAGATTTATCTCTCTTTTTATCGCCTTTAGGCCCTTTCTATTTGGAACTACATCACACATGCAATGAATATTAGGAGCCAATATTAATAGACTTTCACATCTCCTCTAAAAGTAATATGGAAATTATGGTGTCCTTTGGCTTTTCTATACCATTAATGGCAATAATTATATTTTCCCAAGATTTGAGAAAAGAAAAAAGAAACAAGATACATTTATCTTCATCCTATAACTTAACATCTACTAATGCAAGATGACTTATAATTATATTAAAATAATTTAAATGATCTATAATAGATTCACCATATCTCATTTCAAAAGAATATAATAATCTTTTGATATATTTAACTTGCTAGATAAAATTTTAGTTTCATATATGACCTATCCTTTTACACAACTTATATGTGGTTTATTATGTGGAGATATTAAAAAGGATAGTCCATAAGACACAAATGAATGGTTCCTCATAGATTCTTGTCTAATTTTTTCTAGTCTCTAAGTCTAATGATGAGATAGTGAAGAAAGGTTCTATTTATTGAAATGAAACTCTAAAAATATATATTGTAGTGTAGGAAAATTTATCCCTTTACATTTTCACACTCGTTTGGGCCCTCCTTGTTAAAATATGGCTTCTTTATTCCTTAATTTGTCCTATTTTACATCTACAAGCGTTATTAAATGCTTTTTTTTTAGGATAATCTTGACATTTAACAAATGACCAATCATAATTCATGTTTTTGGGTTATGTGTTTTAGATCTAGTTATCTAAGACTCATATGCCACCTTGGGTGTATGGGTCCCACCTAGGTCTTGGGGCCTGATTTCAAATATTATATTGAACTTAACACTTGGAGTTTTTGTCCCATGTTTAAGACGTTGGGACTCATATGCCCAACCTATCGTATGAGTCTCACTTTAACCAGGACCTATTTTAAATCAAACTCTTAGTAGTATTTTATTATCCTAGATCTGATGTTGGCTTGTAGTGTTATAAGTTTGAGATATTTTGCATAAACAAGTATAAATACAAGATTATTTTACATAATTTATCCTAGCAAATTTTCATGATCAAGTGTGATCTAGCAATTCTATCCAAGCATCCTATAGGGTTTACAAGCAATCTAAGATCCTTCAAGTATTTATGCAAGAGAATTCAAGAGAAAATCATCAAGTATTTGGAGCTACATTCAAGACTCAAGAATCATGTCAAAGTCTTCATGCATCATGTGTGTTTTTGAGCTAACATTTTTGATGTAGGTTTTCATGATTCAAGCAACCATTCAAAGACATTATCTCATATCAAGATTAAGAGTCAAGATCCACATCGATTGGAGTCATTTCACACAATAATGCAACCTTTATTACAAGGGTTTGGTGAGTTGCAACCTTACATTTTCATTCATCATCCCTTCATTCTTTTCTATTTCATTTCAAATTTTAATTACAAAAATGGGGTTTGACCAAGGAAAACCCCCATTCCCCAACACAATAAAATTTTTCCCTCTTGATTACAGATTTAGGTGAATTGGAGGTTGAATATCTTTTGAAGACAAATTTGCAAGATTGAAGAAAGTTGTCAAAGTTGTCAAGACATTTTCATCTTCATAGAAACTCAAATACAAACAATAATTCATACTTTCAAACTTGGAGATTAGACAAGACAAAAGCTATAGAAGATCACTAGAGACTGTAGAAGTTTTAGTCAAACCCTAATACTAGTACTAAAGAGCCCCTCTTGGTGTATGAGTCCTAATATACCTCTTTTTACCAGTTTTCTATAGATTCAGATTTTTCAAAAAAAGATTCTAGATTCTACCCAGTTTCCTATAGAAAAGACTAAATTGCCTAGCCTAGCATATGAGTCCTAGAGCACTTCACAACCAAGAATTTTAGAGTTGTGGATCTTGCTTGGAATCCATCATTTTTCTAGGTTCCTTTCTATCTGAATTTTGTTTGTTCATTTGATTTAATGCTCTCAAGTTTCTAGGGTTTAGTGCATTAAATTTTGCATTTCTCTTATGAAGCTTCATTTTAATGGTGAACCCCCATTTAATCACACCCATGGAAACCACGTAGTAAAGTTCCTTCCCTCAATTGATTCACTTGGTTGAGGGATCTTGCTTTCTGAATGAACTAAATTTTGAAAATAGGTCCCCAAAGTTGTCCATCTCTTAAAAGGTGGACATGCCTATTTTTATTTAGTTCATTTTGGTGAACTCGATGTGAACCCAACCTTTGGAATGTTAAATTTTTTATTTGGATAAAATTGTATTCCTAGATCTATTTTGCATTAACTTTGCATTAGTTTTGTGTTAGCTAAATTACATTTAGGGCTTCTAAATCGTGTATTAGTGATAAAGTTCATGTAGGTTCCATTTTTGCATCTTGCATCATTAAATTTCACTGGAATCTATCATTGCAAATAGTAAATTCAACATACATGTTAGAAAACTTAACATCAACTTAGAATTTGTTGAATTTGGTTAAAAATGCTAATTGGGAACTCATTCGCTCAGCTCGATGATTTAGTCCCCGTATAGGTTATTTTTCTAGATTTCTAGGAATTTTGTGTTGTCTATATTTCTTAGTGTTTGAACCTTCCAGAAACCCTAATTGGGAATCATTCACCCATTTTGGTGATTTAGTCTCGTATTAGGTCTAAATCTGCATTTCATAGCATTTAAAACTTCATTTGCATGCTTTTATTTGTTATTATCAGATCCTTTTTTAGTTTGCTAAGTTCCTATTTCATTCATTCCATTAGATCTAGCTTACTTTGGTTTCATTTCTAGTGCATTTGTAAAAATAAGAATTAGACTTAAAGCATATCATTTATCTTGCATTCATTGACTATCCTTTGCATGATCTTTACAAGTTGGTGTCCTATTGCTAATACTATAATGAGATGTAGTTCAAAACTCATTTCATCCCGTGATAACACACTCGTTTTGGATCTTGGGTTATCTAGCTCTTTCACTCATAGTGTTGACACTATTTTACTAGGTATGGACCATACCCTTGATAAATATTTACCTTCAAGTAGTATGCCAAGTGTTAAAACAATGGTTGGTAGTGTCCTTCAAGAAAACATAATCCAAATCCATGAAGAATTGGAAAACTTACAAAGCCTAGTGAGTACTGGAAACATTTCCAACACTACTATTCCTACCATATTTAATATACACTACATGATTGAAAGTGAAAAAGGAATAGAGATTACACATAATGTAGCTCATATTTTTGGCAAACATCTTATCTCAACGACTAGTTGTGCTCAAACTTTGAACAATACACAAAGTCAAGGAAGAACTTAAATTACTCCTATAGCCATTTCCTCTATTCCTACCTACACGAACCCTCAAGTTACCACAATGATGCAACCTACTAGCAATGTCATTCCTACCTTGGTTATTTCCATTAGCAATCCTTGTACCTTTGTGGAATCTCACATCATATCTCCTACCACTTTACTTCCCATAAGTATTCCATTCACTTCCCCCTCAAACAAACATACACCTCCACCATATTCGCCTCCATCCCAAAAAATAGCTAATGATGCCATTCTTAACCAACTCTTACAAAATATTTCATCGCTTCAATGAAAAATTTCCACCATAAACCAAAATCAAAATGGCCAACCTTCATACTATGTCAAAGGAAATACCTTATCCTTGGAGATATTAAGAATACTAATAACACAAGGTATAGAGATTCCTAGATTTGAGAAATAAGGGGGGAAAGGATATCCTTCTAACCCTGTTTCTGCTTACACCACCTTATGCAGTGATTTCATCCTTGAAGATAAGCTCTTGGCTAAGCTTTTCCCTAGGTCCTTGAAAGATACCATTTTAGAATGGTTTTCCTCATTACCGAATAACTCAATTCGCTCATTCAATGAACTTGTTGAGGCCTCTATCAACCATTTCCAAGTGCACATGAATCCTAAGATGACATTAGATGATTTGATGAGATGTAAGCAAATGAATGATAAAAAAATTACTGACTTCATTTCACACTGTGATAGGTCCAATGTAAGCATTCGAAAATGAGAAGCAAACTAAAGAGTGCAAATAAACACCAAAACAACCTACACCTCAAGATTAGCCTAAGTTGGAAACAACACAAGATAAAAAGCAACAAATGGAACTTTATACCTTGTCTCGAATCGATCCTTTGGTTGGCCATTCGATCTTTGATGTGTATCCTCCTTGGATGGCACAAGATGCAAGCTAAATGATGTTGTGAGGATGAGTGCAAGTGGATGAAAACATGAAAATGGCTAAGTGTAGATTGAGAAATAAAATTGCAAGAGTTTGGCTAGAAAAATGATCTCCCTAAAATGAGAGAAAAGAGGGGGTATTTATAGGAATTTTGAGAATTCCTAGAGATGGGCCAAGATTGAGCCACCAATGATCAAGATGTAGGGCTAAGGTGAGTTGAGAACTCACAAGCCCTCACATCTTGACATGTGGCATGTGATTTAGCCCTAAAAGGTGAAGTGGACATGAGGTGGAAGAATAGTACATGACATGGAGGGGTACAAAGTACCTTGGGATTGGACAAGATCTCCTCATAAAGGAGGTCCTTGTCCCCATGTGGGTGAGAGGACATGTGAGGAATTAAAAATTCCTCAAATATTCTCATGGGGAGATGGGAAAGAATAAAGAATAAGTGAAGGACATGTGGGAAGAAGTGAAGGAATTAAAAATTCCTTTTGGGTGCATTGGGGGATTAAAAGGTGAATTAAAAATTCACATGGGGAAGGGAGATGCCTTGTCAAAAAAGAAAAGCATTTAATAGGGTTGACTCAATTAAGTGATTAGGATTGTGCAAGCACTTGATTAGACTAATTAATGAAGATTAGGAGAGAGTTAGATTTCACATGTGACTTGATGTGACAAGTCAAAGATCACATGGGGAAGAGTAATGAAGGATTAGAGGAGGGTTAGGTGGCTAAGAGAGATTAGAGGCCAACTTGCAAAAGTTGGAGGATGTGACACATCCTAATCAAGGATTAGGCATGTGCACATCCTAATGATGGTATTAGAAGAAGGATTAAGATTAGATAATAAAAGATGGAGAATGTGACATAAAGGGGATTAAATAAATAACATATTTATTTAATTCACTCGATGAAGGGAGGATTAAAGAGATAAGGTATTATTGATTAAATACCTTAGGGATTTGGTAGAATTAAAGATATTAATTAAATAATAGCAGTATTACTTAATTAACGAAAATAAAACGAAAAGGGATGAATTTGGATAAATTAAGTGTCCAAATTTAGATGCCCACACACACTACCAATTGCTTTATTCCCAAATAGAAATAAAGATTCAGGATCCTCACCTTCAACAAATGTTCATTGAGAAATTACAAACTAAAATGCAAGATAAACTTGGAAAGATGAAATTTACCTCCTTCATACGCTTGTGTACCACTCTTCGTGATTATGAAAACTCGGTTAGTAGTTGTGAAACAAAACCCACCTCTATCCATCCCAAAAAAATCCGAATCCACAAATCAAAAAAATAATCAAACTTTTAGGAAATGGAATAAAGGATTTCTTCAACTAAATACCCCTCAACCAACCCAACATGCTTATACCCAAGTGGTTGCTATAAAGAAAACAAATACTTTTACATTTGGGGATCCGAAAAGAAAATTTACTCCCTTACCCAATACCCTCCATAACACCATGTTACAAATTCTAGAAAAGAACTTGATTTCCATACCTCCCATTAAAACTCTTGATCCTAATAAGTCATTACCTTCAAAATTTAAATCAAATTCTTATTGTCATTTTCACAGACAAAATGGACATGTTATAGAACATTGTAAGCATCTTAAACACATGGTGTAAGACCTCATTGATTCCAATAATATTCAAATTAGTGGTGTCAATGATCAAGGTAATAAGTCTATTGCCCCTCCCAACCAAAACCTGCAAATATTTACCAACCCCATTCCAAATCATAACATTTTATTTGTCAAAGCTAGTGAAACTAAGAATGATGTGATGAATGTTGACACAGATGATGACAACTTGGATACTAATAAACAAAGTCTTATGGATAATATGGATGGATTGATCAAAATTCAACCTAATAATTGCCAAACTAAAATTCCTCTTGAAATTTATTTCTCATCACAAGATATAATAAAAAAGGCACCTGATGGTCCTCTTTACATAGCCGACAGAATCAATGACAAGCCCAGTAATGGGATATTAATTGATCTCATTTGTGGAGAAAATGTGATCACTAAAGAATTATTACTTGTGCATGAACTCTATCAAGTGTAGTGTAGAAAATTGTACTCTCTTCTTGGAGATGGTACAATTTCACATTTACTTTGGACCCATTTTAGTACTTGTGCATTCATGACCCCTTAGACCCTTTATTTTGGATCTCAAGGCTTATTTTAACTAAAATCCTGCAAAAATCAATAAAAGCATTAAATTTTCTAATAATGCATAATTGGCCCACCCAGAAAAACTATGGTGGGGCTCATATGCCACCTTGGGCATATGGGTCACCTAGGTGGGACCCATATGCCACAAGTGGCATATGAGTCCCATGTGGCCCATTTTTTAGGGTTTGAGGAATAATTTCAAGTTTTTAATTCAAAATTTTGGTTCATGTTGGCATTTGAGATCTAATAAATGGTAAAGTAGGTAAATTTCCTATATAAACAAGCTTTCAAGTCATTATTTTCATCTAGAGAAAGCAATTCAAGTTCTAAGGATTCACAAGCACTCAAGCATACTTCCACAAGAGCATTCAAGTTTTTAAGAGAAAGCAAGGTTGAAGTCTTAGAGCAGCATAATTGTACTTTTGCAAGTCTTCAAGCTCACTTTCATTCAAGATTTATCATTTTCAAGAATTGATGATGGTCATCTATAGTGAATCATGATGGATTCTAGGTTGGGGAGATGTAACTAGCCATTGAACCAAGCCTAATGACTTGTTTCCTAAGTGATTCCATCCTCCATTTTCAGTATACTTTCATCCTAAGCAAGGTACATGTATTATTATGGCTTATTAGGGTAATTAGACATCTCCAAAAGTGAGTCATTCATCTTCATGTTTCATTCTTGCATCTCATTCTAACACATTATAATAGGGTTGCATTACATTTTAGATTTCCTAATCTTAAAGGAACTTAAGATTAGGGTTTATATTCAAATTTGCATTCAAGATCCATTATTTCTATCAAGGTTTAACTACTAAAGTAGGTGTTTAACCAAGGAAAATCCCCATAAGAAAATCAACACTATATTCTATTTTGTAGGTATTTTTATAGGTTTAGGTCTAGAAATCGGGTTGGGAAGGAAGAGTAGATATTAAAGAAAAGATCTAGGTTTTAACTTTCTAAAAAAGAAAGACAAGATTGATATGATACAATTGGCGTATGATTCCTTGTACAATGAATTTTCTAGATTTTTTAAGATCCAGGCTTGTCATCACCAGATTCTTATTTTATCCCAAAACCCCTAGTCTAGGACTGATATACCTAGCCTAGCATATGAGTCCCAGTGTGCTCTAAAGTTTACATTTTTAGAGTTTCAGAGCTTATTTCAAGCATATTCAGGTTTCTAGGTGCACCTCTCTACTTTATCAAATTTCTATTATATTTTGCATTCATTTTTAGGTCATTTACTTAATATTTGCACATCATTAGGTTTTGTCATTAGGTCTTGCATACTACTTACCTTTCCAAGCCCTACCTTGGTGGTGAACCCCCTTTTAGTCCTTAATCACACCCTAAGACAACCTTTAGGAGATCTCTTTCCTTCATTCTATCCTTGGATTGAGATCTCTAGGGTTTCCTTGAGTGAAACTAAGTGAAATAGGCCCCCCATATCCTTGGCCTCCATCTCCTAAAAGATAGAGAGAACCCTATTTTTGAGGTTTCATTTTGGTGAACTTGCATTTAGAACACCTTATTTCTGATTTTGAGTGCATCATAGTCCTAGATCTAGCTTGTATTACTTTGCATTAGGGTTTTGCATTAGTTAATTTACATCTAGAGTTTCTAAATCCCACATTAGTGAAAGTTCATATAGGTTGCATTTTTGCATTTTTGCATCTTTCATCATTGAATTTCAGTTAAAATATGTATTTTCACTTAGTATAGAAATCATACAAACTAGAAAGCATAACATTCACACAAAATTTGTTGAAAATGGTGCAAAATCCCTAATTTGGGACTCATACCCCCCTCTAGGCGATTTAGTCCTAGTATGAGTTATTTTTCCTAATTTTTGGGTATTATGTGGTGATTTTTGTGCAACATTCAAATCCCTAAAAAAACCTGATTGAAACTCATACACCCCTTTGGGCGATTTAGTCCCATGTCAAGTTTTAAACTACATTTCTAACTTTAAAAACTCTATTTTTGTGTTTCTTTTTGCTATCATGAGTTTTTTGTTTCAGTTTACTGAGTTTCTATTTAAAGCATTTCATTAGATTTAACTTAATTTAGATTTTTGGATAGAATTATATTAATGTACTTTGAGTTTCCAACATTAGTTCATAGCTTGATAACCTTAGATTACATTCGACATTCATTAGAAAACAAGACCAAAAACACTTATAAAACCAATGAACCACTTGGAGAAAGCATAGCTATTTGAGTATGTCAAATGTCTTTTTCCAAGCTAACCTAACCCTCAAGCTTTTTAGTAGTGATGGATTTGACATGTTAGATGAATTCCTTGAGGATTTCATCTCACAAGGTTCATCCACTAAGGCTTGTTACGACAAACCAAAACCAAGAGAAGTTAATGTGATCCAACCTCAACTTATCCTTTACCAACCTTCACACAAACCTCAATCTCCAAACAAAATTGAATTTATCCTCTACCCACCTAAGAATAATGTTTCGTAGCAATCAATGTATAATACCATTTCTCATACATATAACACTAGAAACAATCCACAACCAAAACAACTAGCTACAACATCTTTACCTTTGTATAACCCTGTCTTTCCTAGCACTCTTCATTTTCCTTCGAATAGTTGAAAGGAGGATGATATTTTTGAACAACTTAAGAATACTCCTTTAAAGATATAATTATGGGACCTAATTCAAAATTCACCTAATTATCACACTATGCTTCAAACCACCTTGCAACAAGTTGTGGTTTCCTCTAGTACAAATGCAAATGATGTGGTAGCTCTAATTCAAGGAATGAATATGGTTAGCATACACATTAATTTTCATCAACATGAGCTACCTCCTTTGGAAATGAGAAATAAAAATTATGTCTTCATGATAATAGCTATCTATAATAGGTTGGGAATAAAGAGAACCCTTGTTGACAATGGCTCTTCCCTTAAGGTGTGTAGTGTTACCCTTTTGGATAGACTTGGCATGGATAAATCAAGAATTCAACCGGGGTCCTTATCAATTCAAGGATTTAACAATGTAGGAAAACAATCGCTTGGTGTGATTACTTTTCCTATTATAGTTGGAAAGGCTACATTGCAAACTCCTATTCATTT
This sequence comes from Sequoia sempervirens, assembly GCA_007258455.2. Taxonomy (NCBI): domain Eukaryota; kingdom Viridiplantae; phylum Streptophyta; class Pinopsida; order Cupressales; family Cupressaceae; genus Sequoia; species Sequoia sempervirens. The sequence continues at coordinate 43,349 of VDFB02100261.1, read as the reverse complement.
CATGCCTCATAATCTTTCATACAATCTTCTTCTAAGGAGACCTTGGATTCATGAGATGCATACAGTGCCTTCAACCCTTCATCACATAATGAAGTATGTCTATAACAATAAAGTATACCAAGTTGAAATAGACCTTGAGCCTGAAAGTTTCTTACAAGTTGAAAAAGGAATGGAAAGTTCTCTAAACCCATTAATTCCAACATTAAACATAGAACCTATGGAAGAAGAAAAAAAATAGAAAAAAAAAGTGTCAAAGTTATTGGACAATGATTGGGGTTTTTTAGAGTTTACACCTTAGTTTATGGGAGAATACATAATCACAACAAAAGAAACTGAAAAACAAAAGCAACCAATGGTGATGTCAACATAGAATTTGGAAGCAAACTCACAAGCATCTACCTCATCTACTCTAGAAGAAGACACAATATATACAACAAATTTGATGAGATAGATTATCAAAAACCACCAAACTCGAAAGAAATGGAGAAAATTTATGGAAGAGGTTACAAGCTTATGAAACAAATTAGTTATAGTGGAAAAGGATGTGGAAAGAAAGAGAAAGGAATATGTGTTCCTATAGAACCTAACACACAAGAAACAAAAAGTGGTTTGGGATATTTTCCTTGTAAGATAAAACATGCAAAAAAATACCCTCGTTGAACATCAATTCCATCACATGTAATCCTAAAACAACTCTCACCTTCAAGCATCCTAAGTTACTTGATACAACTATTGAACCATCATGGGAATACTTCGAAGATGATAAAGCCTTGAAAGAAATGTTAGGATTTTTTTACAAATCATCTACTCCTACTAAAATAAATGGGTTACAAGTGTTATGATTAGTGCTAAGAAAAAAGAAAAAGAAAAGAAAATTAATGAAATTGATAAGGGCAATGAAGATTACAACTCTAAGTTTCTGAAACAAAGCACAAACTTCCTTTGGGGATACAATCAAAATACCAATGGATATTATCAATAAGGAGAAAGTGATAAAGATAGGAAAGTTCCTTGATTGAGATGAACAAGATCATGCCACTTTACTTCATGACTTTCCTGAGCCTTTTTCTTGGACTTATTCAAATATGTTGAGAATTAATGCTAAGATAGTGACACACAATAAGTCCTCACTGAAAATGCTAAACCCATTAGAAAAAAGATACAAAAGATGAACCTTAAGATAGCCTTGCTAGTCAAGGATGAGATTGAAAAACTCCTTGAGGTTGGTTTTATACACCCTATAGATTATTCTCCTTGGATCTCAAACATTGTCGTAGTCACAAAACCTAATAATCATATTAGGATGTGTACAAAATTTTGTGATTTGAATAAAACATCTTTAAAAGATGAATTTCCCCTTCCTAATATTGACATGATAGTAGACTCAACTACAAGACATGCTTTGTTTTCATTCATTGAAGGATTTTCTAGATATAATCAAATCTTCAATAACCCTCAAGATCAATACAAAACGTCATTTACCATAGCTTGGGGAACATTTTTTTGGGTATTCATGCCTTTTGGATTAAAGAATGGTGGTGCAACATATCAACGAGCTATGACATTGATATTTCATGACTACTTACAGAATATTTTGGACAATTATGTTAATGACATTCTAACCAAATATTTAAATCGACAAGACAATGTGAATATCCTTCGAAAGATCTTCGAGAAAATGCAAAAATATAATATGATATTGAATCCAAAAAATGTGTCTTTGGTGTACATAGTGGAAAACTTTTAGGTTTTATAGTATCTCATTGAGGCATTGAGGTGGACACAAAGAAAATTGATGCTATAGTTAACATTCCACCTCCTCAAAACATTTCATAGCTATGTACTTTACAAGGAAGGATTCAGGCTATCCGTAATTTTGTAGCATCCCTAGCAGATAGAACATTACCTTTTGCACATCTTCTTAAGAAAGAGGTTCAATTTAATTGGAATGAGGATTGTAAACAGGCTTTTGAGAGTTTGAAAGATTACCTCGCTAGTCCACCTATTTTACAACCTAATATGCAGGATAAACCATTTATCCTTTATACATCAGCATTGGCCCATGATCTTGTAGCATTGTTGGATCAAAAAGATGCAAATGGTAAAGATAATCTTGTTTATTACATTAGCTAAACTATAATTGGCCCTTGTATTCACTACTAGTAAATTGAGACATTACTTACTGAATTCTAAAATACATGTGATGATGAAATGCAATCCTTTAATACATCTTTTTGCTAAAATAGATTTATCAAGATGTTTAGCTAAGTGGATTATGTTGTTAATTGAGTTTGACCTTAATTTTGTCTCACAAAAGAAAAATAAAGGACAAGCCTTAACAGATCAATTACCTGATGCTCCTTCTACCCTAGTGTTACCTAATAATGATTCATTCCCTAATGATAATGTGTTGACAATTGAACTTGATACATGGGAGTTATACTTTGACGATTCTAGCTATAAAATAGGCTCTGGTGCGGGGGTTACAATAATCTTGCCAACAGGAAAGCCTATTCCCTTGTCCTATCACTTAAAATTCTTATGCACAAACAACATAGCAGAGTATGAAGCATTAATTGTAGGATTACACACTACTTTAACTTTAAGATCTCGAGACATAAGGATATTCAATGACTCACAATTAGTCATTAAACAAATAAACGATTTGTATAAAGAAAAACATGGAAAATTATCAAAATATAAGGATCTCACAATGACTCTCTTGGAAAGCTTTGATTTATTCACCATTGACAATATGCCATGTAAAGATAATCATCATGTGGATGCAAGGGAAAGTGCGGCTTCCCTCATATCTCCTCAAGATCCTTCAAAATATTTCACATTCATTGTTCATATAGTTATGAAACCATTTATAGAAGATAAAATGGAAGAAGTATTATTGACCACCATGGAAGGCTCTAGTGAATGGTACACATCAATATTTAATTATTTAAAAAATGGTACCTTTCTTAAGCTGACAACTAAGAATACTCAAGCCCGCCTTCAAAAACTTGCGTCTACGTATATAATCCTTGCTGACATACTATATATCCAAAATCCCCATAGCACTTGTGGAAGCTCATGCAGGCTTGTGGATTTCATTTTGGAGGAAGATCGTTAGTTCAAAAGTTAATCTATATAGGATATTATTGGAGGAACATGGAACAAGATTGCTTCGAATATGTTAATAAATTTCACAAATGTCAAGAGCATAGCAATTTGATTCACGCTTCTGCTTCCAAACTTTGTACTCAAGTTCCTATTTGGCCATTTTTGGTATGGGGTTTGGATCTTATTGGAACAATCTCACCACCTTCATCTATTGGACATACATTCATAATTACCACAATAGATTATTTCACAAAATGGGTAGAAGATATTTCCCTATGTTCAACAACTATCGATGTAATATGTCGTGTCATATTGGAACACATTATCACTCACTTTGGAGTTCCTTCCACGTTAATTTTGGACAATGGGAAATCATTTAAGAATAATGACATGAATAAATTCTTAGAAACATTCAACATCCAACATCATTTTTCAACACCCTACTACCCGAAATCTAACGGTCATGTTGAATCAACTAATAATACTCTCGAGAAAATCTTAAGGAAAACAGTAAGCAAACATAATAAGGATTGACACACGTAGTTGACATATGTGTTATGGGCTTATCATAGTAGTATTAGAACATCAACTAGGAACACTCCTTATAACATTGTCTACGCTGTTGAAGAAAAATTCCCTTGAAATTGGAAATTCCTTCACTAAGAATTTCTCTTCAAGGACTTATTGATGATAATACTTATAAGGAACAATGATTGCATCGGCTTGAAATGCTTGATGAACAACACATTAATGCTCTTGAGCATATCCAAGCTTATTCTAATAAAATGCAACATAGTTATAATGATAATGTCATCTCTCAAACATTTAATAAAGGTTATTTGGTGTTATTTAAGAATCAACGTAGCATCAATGTTGCCCCGACTGAAAAAGGAAAATTCAGCCCTAGTTGGTTAGGACCTTACAAAATTGATGAAAGTTATGAGTTTGGAGCATACAAATTAATAGAAATGGATGGTACGACTCTTAAAGAACCTATTAATTTCGTTCATTTGCACCATTACTATATCTAACCTTCTTGACTAGTGTGAATGATAAATCAATGGTGTTAAAGTCAGTAGATGACATTCTATGTGCTCTCGAATTGCTTTGTTCTTGACAAACAATTATTTGTCTTAAATACTATAGTGATCATTTAAATTAATTTTTATTATTTACTTTAATTTTCATACTATTCAAGATTATCTTGTATGTTGTGTTAGATTAGATCATTATGTGCATCTAATTTTCTACTGTTAGATCATAGGTGCATTTAATTTAGCATAGCATACACAATCACAATGTCACATCTAAAAGAAACTAGGATGGTTTTAATTAGATCACATAAAGCATGTTAAATCATGGCGACATTTATTAAATAGTCTTACAAATATTACTTGATAAATCACATTGCTATTTAACTTAAAACACATAAGCATAAATAATAAAACATCAAATAATATATATATCAGAAAGTTTTGAGTACATGTCATCAAATATACAATGCTAGGGTGGCCTATGGCTACTAGATCACTCGAGACCTAGTGATCACCCCTTTCTAGAAATAATCTATCAAGAGATAGTAGTATGATATCATGGTCATGAACTAATAAGAGAATTCAAGGAATACTATATACCTTGTGCTCATCTAATAGTCTTGGTCTCCCATCTAATGGCCTCTAATTTCTCTCACTCTATGTGGTCTCTATCTACATGTAGCCTAGCTACCTCTTCCTGAAGTCTCTTGACCTCTGCTGGACCTCGAGATGACCAAATCTCCTCATAAGCAACCTTGGCTTCATCAACGTGCCTAGTAGTACCCTTGTATGTTGCTCTCAATCTAACATAAGGCTCAAAAAACTATGGGTCCCGCTCCATAATGGGTGGGGGCACGTAGTCTATACCGATAGCTTCATCAAAGACTAAAGGAGGCACTATCTTTGCAACTACCTATTGGTAGAGATCCTAAAAATCTCTCACATACCCTGTAAGATAGAAATCATATAGCTAATCAATACGCATCCTGATATACATATGTAAATTAAAATCATAAGAATGAACATTGACATAAGCAAAAAAGTAAATAAAAATTCATCACCTATACCTCTAGCTAGTTGTGTAAAGAAAGCCTCATTTTATGTAGGAGGCATGGAGGATGTGCTAGCCACTCCATGCTTGTGGGTTTTGGTGTGTGCCGCAACTACCGACTGTGATCTAGTAACATGAGTGGGAGTTGGATCTCTCCACTCATGGGAAACTAGACCCTCGTCTTCCATGTCACTGCCCTCACTCATCAACTACTCCTCCTCATCCTCCTCCTCCCCCTCAAAATATAGGTCTCCCTCCACATCGTATTCCTCATCTATCTCATCCAAAAATAGATATGCATCCCTAAGCCCTATATTCTAAACTATCTCCTCCTCCTCATCCCTCTGATCTGGAAGTGGTCCTACAAATCCTATAGGTTGATCCATGGGAAACACCATAGCTGGTCATGTTACTTCCCACCACTCCTCATACACATCTATAGCACCATCATCATCAGCGTCGAAGACTGGGGGAATATCATGATCATCATCATTTCAGTCACTAAAGATGACATCATCAAAGGTGAATCATCTCATATCTCTAGGCCTCTGAGTGCTTTGTACATATCACCCATAAAAGGGCTATGCTACTAGCAGTACCTGTATCTACCTGAACTACCACATAAGATGATCATAGTAGAATGGTATTAGTATGGAATTGTGTTGACCCAGTAAAAATTTGTCCATCTACATCCTCCTTAACTATCGGGTTGTATTTGACCATTATGGTATTAGCTGGTATAGTCTCCATAAGATCTCCTCCTAATCTAGTAAGTCGAATTTGACTATCCAAAAATATAAATCCCATACTGTCGCACCTGTCTTAGTGGATAACTGAATTTGTATGAGTATCTGAGGGTAGATATCAAAGGGAACCCTGTTAGTCTAGTGCATGTGATATGCACTAAACACCACACCTACAATAGTGTACAATGTACCATTCTATCCACCTTGCAATATGTGAACCATCCAAGATCATAATATAAATGTGCTAGAATGCTACAACCCTAGCCATATATGGTCCTGTGGTGCTCCATCTACCGTATCATGTGAACAAGGCCTCCATCCAAATATGCTCCTCGACCATTAGGGATGACTCTAGTGCTACTGTGAACTTCATGATCCATCCCAACAATGGTGATCATGCATAGAGTAGCTAGGCTAGCTTAATACATGGCCCTACAATCTCATCTCAAAAAATTCCTCCCAGTAAATATCCCATATCTACTTGCATTTGTGCATATTTATGATACCCTGTGAAGCGCAGGATCTCACCTCAGATGGGAACACAAAGGATGTGATGTATGTCCTCTAGGGTGATCATCATCTCATTGGTAGGCAGATAAAATGTGCAGGTATCAACATCCCATCTCTTTGCCAGCATCATCAACATGGTGTCATGGTACCTCATCGGAGGCATGAGGTGCACCCAATAAATCCGAGTGGTATGTAAAATATGAGTGTTTTCCTCTGATAATGTCGATACAAGGTCCCATAGACTATAGAGAAATCTTCCATTGACACTATCGTGACCGAGGTGGAATCTAACAAAAATAAAAAATATCTCCTATCAGCATTCTAAAATCTAAAATCTATACATCAAAAAATACAAGTGTGTTAAATTTTCTCTCAAGTAATTTTCTAAAGGCTCTAGACACTTTATTCCCTTTCTGGGACACTTCACGAATAAATGGGACACTTTGTGAAAAAAGGGGACACTTCACAAAAAAGGGATGCTTTGCGACTTTTTATTCCAAGGTCCTAAATCTATCTAGAAATGCATAAAAACATAAAACTGTTGGAAAAGTATGCCTCAATCATCATAGGCTGAAACCTCCATTGGAGTCAAGTGAGTGTGACAGCTCAAATGTCTGGCCGACTAGCAGTTTGGAACACCATGTTTTGTTCAGGTCGCTGTGACCTAGCTTCTGTCTTGCTGAAAACTTTCACTGTGGAGCCTATCGCTGTGACAAGAAGTGTTTGGTGTGACCTCTTTGCGCCTATGAAGATCTCTGGCCGATAGGCCATTCAATCATATATCGTTGAGACCCTTGGCTGAAAGGCTTGTTCGGTAAGAATTCTAGGCGATGTGTTAAAGTCTCACCAACAGCGTTTGGTTTAAAGTCATCGGGGTAACTCAAAGGGCTTCAGGGAGAAGTCTTAGTGAGAATGGAATGTCTCGCCGATGATGTTGATGTCTTCGGTATATCTCTTGGTGAATGGTCGACATCGGTGTAACTTATATGTGTTCGATAAGATCTCTCGGAGAAGGTGATTTTTCTTGGCGATTGTTGATGGCTTCGAGGTGACATATGAGATTTCATAGAAACCTCTTGGCGATATTAATAAGTCTTGCTGACTATTCTTTGGAGATCGATATGACTTGTGATCTCATCGGTATAATCTTTGATGACTTGGCGTGAGGTCCTAGCGAGAACAATATGTCCTACCGACATAACGTTTCTTCAGAGTGACTTGTGACATCGATATGAAGTCTCACCGAAGCATGATACTCTTGCCGAATGGTAAACTCACATCCATGAGACTTTTTGTTTTCGCTATGATGTCCTGGCGAAAGCGATAGGTCTTGCCGACTGTTTGGTGATTCGATGTAACACATGAAAGCTCGTTCAAACATCTTGGTGATATCGTTATGAAGGTTATGTGGCATCGGCGAGACACTATAAGTGTCTCACCAAGATGCCAACACATTGCGAATTCTTTTGACCATTTTTGACCGTCCTATGTGGAGTCTCATGGACCAATAGGAGAATCCAAATCTAAACAGTTGGAAGTTTGTTCATTGTGACAGTTCTGTGAGGAAGCTCAATGGACATGGAATAATAGGGATATACTCGGTGATTGCATATTGTGATCATTTGGTTGGATCGACGGATTGCTAGGTTGTTGTATGATCAGTAAATGTAATCTAATCTATAATGACTGTAACTTGAAGGTTCCTACACAAGATTGTTCGTGGTGAATGCTGCTATAAACAGACATCAGAAAGATAAGTCTGAAACTTGTATGTAATCCTTATTACTATAATACAAAGTGATTTCTCTTGGTGTGGTTGGTTTTTTCTCCCGTAAGGGTTTTCCCATGTATATCTAGTGTTCATGTGTAATTTTCAAATACTTTTTTTCTATTATATTACTTCATAGTGCATCTTAGTTGAACTATAATTGAAAAAATTAAAAGTATATCTACATTCTTCTTTGAGGTATTGACATTAGGAGAATTGTTTCCGCATCTAATTTTCCTTACAAATGGTATCAGAGCCTGGCCAGTTGTGTTATCCTTGTGGGTACATTGGGTTTTTTGAGTCAATTTTGTTCAGTGGGAATCTTGTAGAGTTTTTTTATTTCTGTTTATAGGTTGAGATGGTTAGCACGTCTGGAAAGTTTGAAATAGAGAAGTTCAATGGCAGTAACTTTGAGTTGTGGAAACTCAAGATGGAGGATCTTCTAGTTGATTGTGATCTATGGCTTGTAGTGTCTAGAACTAAACCTACAGGCATGAAGCAAGAAGATTGGGACCTTGTAGATAGAAAGTCTAAGGGGCTGATAAGGCTCTGTTTGGCAGACTCAGTGCTTTTGAATGTGCATGAGGAGAAGACTTTCTATTCTTTGTGGAAGAGACTGGCGTCTATTTATTAGGGGAAGTCCTTGGTGAATAAACTATTCCTGAGGAAGAAGTTGTATTCTTTGAGAATGCAGGAAGGAGGGTCTGTGGCTGATCATTTGAACACATTTAATATGTTGATTGCTCAATTGACATATGTTGGTGTAAAAATTGAAGAGGAGGATCGTTGTATGCTATTACTGTGTTCTTTTCCAGACTCATGGGATCATCTGGTGATGGCTATTGGGAGTACAACATCCAGTTTCAAGATGGAAGATGTTGTTGGTTCTTTGTTGTCAGAAGAAATGAGAAGGAAATATTTTGAGATGGCGAAGGAAGCTCTTCTTTCAGAGGAATACCAAAGAGAAAGGAAAGAAGGACAAGAAGTCAAATCAAAATTCAGGAGGGAGATCAAAGTCTCCTGGAAAGAATTCCAAGGTGAAATGTTGGCGTGGGCAACCGGTCATGTCCGAAAGGATTGTAAAGAGGAGAAAAAGAAGAAGAAGGGCTCTTCGATGTGGTTCTTCTCATAGTGATGGTGACGCCTTCATTTACCACGGCTACTTAGGCATCAGAGATGATGTCCGGGTGATTGATTATGGAGCATCTTTCCGCATGACATCTCATAGAGAATGGTTCATGAAGTATGAAGAATACAATGGTGGAAAGGTGTGGCCGAAAGTGATTCAACTTTGGAGATAGTTGGCATGGAAGAGTCAGAATACAATTTTCCATGAGAGTAAGGGAATTAATGATGTTTTACTGCATACCGGTGCAGGTCAAACTTACTTTCATAAGTATCTTAAATGATATTGGAGTACAAGTCACATTCTGGAAATGGCTGTAAGATGACTAGAGGTTCAATGGTGTTGGCTAGAGTGCTTGAATTGGTACCTGTACCTGGCTGTGCATTTGTTCAATGCTTGTGTCTGGAAGTCACTGAAAGCAACTTGGAGGTAAAGAGGGAAATATCCCTAATTATGTAAACTCTATGGAAGTAAAACTTCTACAGAGAAGACTATGCTTTGGCATCATAGGTTAGGCCACATAGGAGAAAAAGGTTTAAAAAACCTTGAAGAATAAAACCTGGTTGAGGGGCTTGAAGATTTGTAATCTCAAATCTGAATTTTTTGAGCATTGTATATATGGAAAGCAACATGTTTCATTTTATTCCAATCCTCATAAATCTTCTGGTTTGCTAGATTATATTCATTCGGATGTGTTTGGTCCGATTAGATGTTCCATCTTTGTCTAAGTCAAGATACTAATGTAATGCGTTTATTGATGATTACTCAAGAAGAGCATTTGTATATTTTTGAAAAAGTAAATCGAGTAGGTTGTTTAAAGAATTTAAAAATCTTGTTGAAAATCAGACTGGTAGAAAAATAAAATGCTTAGGACTGATAATGGCGGTGAATTTTTGTTGATGAATTTGAAAGACTATAAAAGACCATGGAATTAAAAGACACAAGACTACACCTTATACTCCATAGTAGAGATAGAGTTGAGAGAAAGGTTCAATAGGACAGTGATGGAGAGAGCATGAAGTATGATTAGTAGTGCTAGCTTGGAGGAGAAGTTTTGGGCTGAGGCTATATCTACTGCATGTTACCTAATTAATCATTCTCCAAATTTTTCTCTTGTTGAGAAAACACCTTTGGAAGCATGGTCTAGTAAGAAGCCCTCTCTTAGACATGTTCGTGTTTTTGGCTATGAGGCATATGCTCATGTGCCGGATGTGAAAAGATCTAAACTAGAGAACAAGGCTATCAAATGTATTTTTATTGGCTATCATGTTGTCATAAAAGGATACAAGCTTTGGAATACTGATAAAGAGAAGGTTGTATACAACAGAAGTGTAATCTTTCATGAGCTGAAACCTTCCACTTTGGATCTGTAGTCAGAGAAAAAGTCAGAAAACAATAAGGATGTAGCATTAATTCCTCCTACACCAGAGAAAGAGGAATTCAAAATTCAAAATGTACCTGAAACTGAGGAGAGATCAAGCAATTTTGAAAGTTCTGAAGAAGAAGAACCTAAGCCTCAACAAGTGAGGAGGTCAACCCATGAAAGAAAACAACTAGATAGGTATGGGTTCTCTTTGATTGATTCTACTTGTTCCTATGCTTTAATTTCTAGCACTGATGAGCCTAGGACTGTGAAAGAGGCATTTAAAATGTCTGATTTAGACTCTTGGTTGGAAGCCATGAATGAAGGGATGGCATCATTAGAAAAGAATGAAACCTGGAGTCTGGTGCCCTTGCCTAAAGGCAGAAAGGTTGTTGGCTGCAAATGGGTATTTAAGAAGAAGATTGGTCTGGATGGCAGTGTAGAAAAGTACAAGGCAAGACTGGTTGCAAAGGGTTATTCCCAGGTAGAGGGAATCGATTATGGGGAAATATTTTCTCCTGTAGGAAAGCTGACATCTATCATATTTCTTTTGTCACTTGTAGCAGCGTATGACTTAGAGGTCGAATAGATGGATGTGAAGACAACATTTCTTCATGGTGATCTTGAAGAAGAAATCTATATGTCCCATCCTGAGCACTTTGTTGAGAAAGGTAAAGAAAAACTGATATGCAAATCAAAGAAGTCTTTGTATGGGTTAAAGCAGTCACCTAGAATGTGGTACCAAAAATTTGATACTTTTGTATTGTCTTTGGGATTTGTGAGATCAAAATCTGATCACTGCGTATATTATAAAGCTGAAAGTGATCAAGTACTTGTTATTGCTCTCTATGTTGATGATATGTTGTTCATAGGCAATAGTAAGCTAATGATTTCTGATCTTAAGTCTCAGTTGTCTGCTAAGTTTAAAATAAAAGATCTTGGTGCAGCAAGGCATATTCTGGTGATGGAGATAACCAGGGATAGGAAGAATAGAAAACTATGGCTCAGTCAGAGTAAGTATATCAGGACTGTTCTTGAGAGATTTTGTATGAATGATTGCAAACAACTAGCGGTTCCAGTCTTGCAAGGAATGAAGCTATTTGTTGAGGACTGTCCAAAATCTCCTACTGAGATGGAGGACATGACTAGTGTACCCTATGCTAGTGTAGTTGGCAGTCTCATGTATGCAATGGTCTATACAAGGCCAGGCATTACCCAAGCAGTGGGATTTCTTAGTCAATTTATGGAAAATCCTAGAAGAACGCATTGGGATGCTGTGAAGAGAGTGTTTAGATATTTGAAGGGGACTTCAGATTTTGCTTTGTGTTACCATGGGAACTTGGTTGAATCACAAAGGACTCTTAGCATTCGTGCTTATGTAGATTCTGATTGGGTGGGGGACATTGACAGTAGGAGGTCCACCAGTGGATACATTTTCATTTTGAATGGTGGTGCAGTGAGTTGGATGAGTAAGTGGCAGGCTGTAGTCGCTTTGTCCACTACGGAGGCTAAATACATGGCACCTACTCATTCTTCTAAAGAAGCAGTTTGGTTGAAACGTTTGTCTTCTAACATTGGTTTTGATGCAAGGGAAATAACTATTTTCTGTGACAGTCAGAGTGCAATTTGTTTGGCAAAGAATCCAACTTTCCATGCCAGGACGAAACATATTGATGTACAGTACCACTTTGTACGAGATATGGTGGAGGATGGAAAGGTCAGTTTGGAAAAGGTTGATACTCTGGAGAATGTTGCAAATTCATTGATGAAGGCAGTGAGCATAGACAAGTTCAGGTGGTGTGCCAGTTCGATGGGCCTTAGTGCCCGTGTTTTTCAGTAAGTTTTATTGTTCTCTGGAGGTGCCTGTGTGATCTTCTTCAAGTGGGAGATTGTTGGAAAAGTATGCCTCAATCATCATAGGCTGAAACCTCCATTGGAGTCAAGTCGGTGTGACAGCTCAAATGTCTGGCCGACTAGCAGTTTGGAACACCATGTTTTGTTTAGGTCACTATGACCTAGCTTTTGTCTTGCCAAACACTTTCACTGTGGAGCCTATCATTGTGACAAGAAGTGTTCGGTGTGACCTCTTTGTGCCTGCGAAGATCTCTGGCGGATAGGCCATTCAATCATATATCATTGAGACCCTTGGCCGAAAGGCTTGTTCGGGAAGAAGTTTGGGCGATGTGTTAAAGTCTCTCTGATAGCGTTTGGTTTAAAGTCATCGGGGTAACTCAAAGGGCTTCAGGGAGAAGTCTTAGCAAGAATGGAATGTCTCGCCGATGATGTTGATGTCTTCGGTATAGCTCTTGGCGAACGGTGGACATCGGTGTAACTTATATGTGTTCAATAAGATCTCTCGGCGAAGGTGATGTGTCTTGGCAACTATTGATGGCTTCGGGGTGACATATGAGATTTCGTAGAAACCTCTTGGAGATATTAATAATTCTTGCTGACTATTCTTTGGAGCTTGATATGACTTGTGATCTCATCGATATAATCTTTGATGACTCAGCATGAGGTCCTAGTGAGAACAATATGTCCTACCGACATAATGTTTCTTCGGAGTGACTTGTGACATCGATATGAAGTCTCACCGAAGCACGATACTCTTACCGAATGGTAAACTCACATCCATGAGACTTTTGGTTCTCACTATGATGTCCTAGCGAAAGCGATAGGTCTCACCGATTGTTTGGTGATTCGGTGTAACACATGAAAGCTCGTTCAAACATCTTGGCAATAACAATATCTCTTGGTGATATCGATATGAAGGTTATGTGGCATCGGCGAGACACTGTAAGTGTCTCACCAAGATGCCAACACAATGCAAATTATTTTGACCATTTTTTACTATCCTATGTGGAGTCTCGTGGACCAATAGGAGAAGTCAAATCTGAACAGTTGAAGGTTTGTTCGTTGTGACAGTTTTGTGAGGAAGCTCGACAGGCATGGAACAATAGGGATATACTCGGTGATTGTAGATTGTGATCGGTTGGTTGGATCGACGAATTGTTGGGTGGTTGTATGATCAGTAAATGTAATCTAATCTGTAATGACTGTAACTTGAAGGTTCCTGTACAAGATTGTTTGTGGTGAATGCTGATGTAAACAGACATCAGAAAGATAAGTCTGAAACTTGTATGTAATCTTTATTACTGTAATACAAAGTGATTTCTCTTGGTGTGGTGGGTTTTTTCTCCCGTAAGGGTTTTCCCATGTATATCTGGTGTTCATGTGTAATTGTCAAATACTCTGTTTCTGTTATATTACTTCATAGTGCATCTTAGTTGAACTGTAATTGAAAAAATTAAAAGTATATCTACATTCTTCTCTGAGGTATTGACATTAGGAGAATTGTTTTTGTATCTGATTTTACTTACAAAAACAAATGTGTTAAAACAAAGCTAAGCAAGAAAAGGATTTACTCACCTAATGTTGAAGGTCACCCCGCACTACCTCCTCATGCAGGCTATCGAGTCTTGGGGGCACGTACTCTCGAACGCTTAACATTTTCACTCACTCTCCAACAAATTCAAACTGCAAGAAGGTAAAAGAAAAAATGATTACAAATTCTTCCACTTTTTACTCATATATGTTTAAATTAGGTCATTTGCATATTAGGGTTAAAAAGTGCTTTTTCATTCAAACTAGCATACCGAAGGCTAGAAAACTCCATTTTTGATGATGTTTATTGCATTGGAATCATGTTTCCACTCTCATTCTCATAAAATTTCTATCACTATGTGGTATGGTACTTGGAAATACCCTATGATCAAACTTATCTAGTTTAATGCGGTTAGACTGCTACCTTGATTCCACCTCCATAAAGAAAGCAAAATCAAGGGGGCATACATCTACCCTCAAATTTGATTTCGTGAAGAAGTTAGATAAGAGGATTTCTAAGTGACTAATGAATTGGTGTTGCAAGATGTGGTTCCTAACATTAAGGTTTTGTAGATAGCTAAAGCGGGCACTTCATTCTCTCATGCTCATAAATAAATTCATATGAGTATTCTTTTATGAAATGAAGTTTTATTATTTGGATTCCTTTAGCTTGCATATTCACGTAGTGTTGTACAGGCGCTAAAGTGGGGGCTAAATGTAGTGTAAAAAACTATACTCCCTTCTTGGAGATGGTACAATTTCACACTTACTTTGGACCCATTTTAGTACCCTTGCATTCATGACCCCTTTAAAACATCATTAATAGGCCCCTAAGACCTTTTATTTCAGATCTCAAGGCTTATTTCAACTAAAATACTGACAAAATCAACAAAATAATTATTTTTTCTAACAACCCATCATTGGTCCACCCTGAAAAACTAGGGTGGGACTCACATGCCACCTTGGATGTATGATTCCCCATAGGTGGGACCCATACACCACAAGTGTTGTATGAGTCTGGTGTTGCCCATTTTTAGGGTTTGAGCAAGAAACTCAATTTTTAAATTCAAAATATTTGTTGATGTTGGTATTTGAGATCTAATAAATGGTAAATTAGGTAAAGTTCCTATATAAACAAGCTTTCAAATCATTATTTTCATCTAGAGAAAGCAATTCAAGGTCTAAGCATTCACAAGCACTTTCACAAGAGAATTCAAGTTTTTAAGACTGAGCAAGGTTGAAGTCATAGAGCAACATAATTCTACTTTTTCAAGTCTTCAAGCTCACTTTCATTCAAGATCTATCATTTTCAAGGATTGATGATGGTCGTCTATAGTGAATCATGATGGATTCTAAGTTGGGGAGATGCAACTAGCCATTGAACCAAGCCTAATGACTTGTTTCCTAAGTGATTCCATCCTCCATTGTAACTCTAATTTCAGCCTAAGGAAGGTACATGTCTTATTATAGCTTATAAGGGTGATTAGAAATCTCCAAAAGTGATTCATTCATCTTCATGTTTCATTCGTGCATCTCATTCTAACACATTAGAATAGGGTTGCATTACATTTCAGATTTCCTAATCTTAGAGACACTTAATATTAGGGTTTGTATTCACATTTACTTTCAATATCCATTATTTGTCATAATTCCTCTCATTCAAGGTTTCAAACAAGAAAAAAACTAAGAATATCTTACCTCATTCCTCTTCTACGAATGGCTTTCTAAATTAAGTGCAAATTCATGGGTTCGGAGGCTATAAGATGAAAGGAAAAACTCCTAGGTTTCTGTCAATTAGAAGGCCCAGGCATCAGACGGAGACCTGGTTTCCCCATTCTTTCTTTGATTAATAAATGGTTTTGGGAACTAGAATCGGGAGAAGCTTGCTCCAGCTAGTCTCATTTCGCCAGGACTAAATACAGATTCACCATTATTCATTTATTTATGGGATTCCTCAGCAACTCAGAAATCCCTTCTTCCCCAAACTTCCCATTTAATTCTCTCTCACATTCAAACCCCCTTCTCTTTGTCTTCAAATCTTTTCATTACCTTCTTCAGATGTATGGTGCCTTCACTCTTTCCACCCTCCCTTCCGGGGCATACTTATTGGCTCTTCAGATAAATAAGTGGCACCTTTCATGAATCCTGCATTTCAGCGCAGAACCTAACTCTTTCTAATTGAATCAACAGGAAGTAGGACCCTAAGAATAATCTGGACATCGGTTATCTCCGACTCTCAGTTCCCACAGGACAGTAGAAACATATGAAAAACTGAAAGCATGGAGAAAAACACATAATGGTTTTTCCTGCCCTATGATAGGTTTGATCATCCTTCCTTTAAAAGTTGGACTAAAACAATTATGTCTCATTCTCCATCATCCTCACATTGGATCAATTCTATATGAATCTTGGTTATCCATGGCTACACTCCATGGAGGTTATCCTGTCAGTTTGCATAAATGGTTAAAGTTTCCCTTTACCAATGAGATCTTTACTGTGTACCATAGTGGATTTAATCTTGTGTCTTCCCATGGGAATTTTTCATTGGATTTCTTTTGGCCCAAACCTGTGGAACCTATTAAACCTCGTGAAGATTTATTTTTCAAATACTACCACAAGTTTAAGGAAAACTTCATAGTGAAATTATCCCTTCGAAACATGCTTCAACCCATGATTGAGCCTCCTATCCTTGATGAAACCATGATTGAACAAAAAATCCTTCCATGTAACCAAGACCAACCCAAGATAGATACTTTTCCTATCTCCTACAAAAAAAAAGAGACAATCAAAACAATCGCGTTGTGCCTCCTAAGATAAAAGAAATTTACAAAGATAAAGAGAAAGTGGTTGAACAACCTCCTATGGTTCCTTTTGTTCCTCCTCAAAGGAAAGAAAAGAAACATATGGTTGATAAACCCTTTCCTCCACAAACAACACTTGAAAATTGTACCAAAAGAAATAGAAATGCTAGAGAGCTTAGGCATAGACATCGTGATATTGCTGAAATTCTAAATGAAGAAAAAAAAAATCAACATCCCGGCTGGGTAAAACAATTTCGCGGAGTGATCTCCTCTTTCCACAATATAAAGATGTATATCAGAACCACAATCAGGTCTAACACCTTCTTTGGACATTATCATTCTACCTCCCATTGTGATTAACTTAGACAATGATGATGATATTGCTAATATTGAAGAAGAATTGTGTGATGAGTTGAATACACTATTTTCCTCTTCTATGAGCTCAAATAGAAATTCTCCTAAGAAGAGTGTTGAACTTGGTGCCTCCTAGTTCCGATGCTTGCTATGCCCCTTTGGCTAGTTGTCCACTTTGTATATGATGAGAACAAGATTGGGATGCAGATGACTGCTATAGGTTGAATCACATGTGCACTAGTCTTGTCTTTGATTTCTTTTTCATATTATGTGTGTGATTTCATGTGTGCACATTATGTCTCATACTATTTTGTTTGATGTACCTCTATTTTTTGTGAAATTCCTCTATTTCCACATTCTTTCTGTAATATGAAGCCTCTGCCTTTTTCTTTTTCTTGTGTTTTTCCTTTTGGGGATGTTACAAGTGGTGAAAATATTTAGGTCTCTTTATATATTGACTAGAAGGTTTTTATTTTTTTCCTCTCTATGTTTCATTCTTATTCCATGAGTTATTTTAGAGATGATGACATTTCAAGCTCTAACACTATATCAAATACATACTAACCCCAAATCCATGGATCCCTTATGTGACTTTAGGTTTCATTTTGCAAGAACCCTTCCCCTTTCATGACATGGCTTTATTTGGAAGCATATGATTAGTATAGGGCTTTCCAAATAAGCTCTCATGGCCCTTGTTATCATATGACATATATCATTTTCTACTTTAAAGTAATTGTTCATAGAATGGTGTTTAGCAATTTCTTTAAAGTGGGGGCACACATTGGCATTATTCCTTTGCATTTAATTACAACTCATGTTTCATAAGGTGTGGTATTTTACTTCTTGTGGGGCATCTTATCTTTGTGAGTGACATGATGTTTTTCAAAAGTGTGATCTCTCTTATTATATTATATTCCTCTTAGTGGATTGATGTGACACACTTCATCCCCTAAGTTGTGAATCTTCTATTCTTTGATTGTTCCTCTCTTGGATACATTAGGCATGATGTCCCCTAAGTTAATACCTTACATGAACTAACAAGAAACCCCTTTGAGCATACCTTATTCTTTCACATTTACAAGCTAACTATTAGCATGGCCACTTTTCATAGCTGCAGCTTTGCTTGCTATGGGGCCATCTTGTCTGTCCATGGGTGTTAGCATACAAAGTTTTGCTTGCATCATGGATCCTATTATTCATGTTGTGTGGTACCTTATAAAATTTTTCAAGAGGTAAAGCTTTTGTATGGTTAGTATGTATGGGAGCCAAACTTATGCATGGCTTTTCGATAGCCACTTTCTTGTGTGTGAGCATATACTATGTCAGCGTTCATTATGTGTCTCACCTTTTTGAAGGAGCTCACCTGAATTGGCCTAGGGTTCCATAGCCCTTGTGAGGTGTGTGTTTAGTTTGCATGGGTGTTGGACATGGTGTTCCGCTTATGAAATTTTTTGGACAAAATGGCTTACACCTGCGTGAAACCTCAAAGGAAATGGTATTCCTATCTTTTGGGAGATAGAACTAAAAGAGTTGAAGTTCCTTACACCCTATTTTCTTCATTCATTAAAAGGAAACCCTAGATATACAATATGGGATGGGATAGGGAAAAGAAATCTAAAATAGGGTGTCCTAGGGGTGTTATTAAAGACAAAAAGGGTTCACCACCAAGCAAGGGCTTGGAAAGAAGAAGATGCAAATAATAGAAAAACTTAACTATGCAACTCAAGAGATGAAACTTAAAATCAAAATAATGGATTGAGAAAGGACATAGGGGCACTTGGAAGACTGAAGAAGCTTGAAATAAGGTCTACACTCCTAAAAAATTAATTTTTAATGCATATTGGGACGCATATGCTAGTAGGAGGTGAGTTAGTCCTAGTTTTAGGGTTTAGGGCGAAACGAAATGAACACTAACAAAGCCGGGATCTACAGAAAATGCTTGAAATCTAGTATACTGGGACTCATACACCATAAGTGGCGGTTTAGTCCTAGTATCAGGGTTGATCTAAAACTCTAATATCCTTTGGTGTTCGCCTATAGCTTCTCTCCTATCAAATCTTTGAATATGAAACACACAAGTCTACTCTATAAGTAATTTTTCATGATCTTACAATGTTGGGGACAACTTTGAAAAATTTCTCGAACTTTTCTCTTCAATGGATCTTCAACACAAATATGCAAATCCACACATCAAAAGAGGGAAAAGTGATACAATACAAAGGAAGGAAAACAACTATCTCAATTTCATTAGACAAACACCAAAATCATCTTTGTTTGTTTACTCATTTCCCATTCACTCTTTCCCTTTACACAACTTAACTCAAAACATTCCAAATTACAATACAAAGTTCGAATCTCAAAATAACCTTCAAATGCCACTTTAGCATAATTCAATCAAAACAAACATGTACAAATTCACATTTTCATTATTTTTCATTATAGAGATGTGCCAATAATTACCAACATTAGCATTTACAAGCCACAAAACTCAAACTTTCTTCCCAGACACAAAATAATGAATCAAATCTCAGTGTGTGTCTCATGGGCTTTTAAAACCAGCTGTCCTAATTGGGCATTTGGGCCTCTTTAGGCTACCAATGTAGCAACTCAATCTCAAACCCACTTCACCTTTATTGATGCCTCAAACATGTTAAAACACCTACACATACTTATGAAACATATACGGACTCTGAAACTTGGGGTTTTATAAAGCACTATTCTTAAGGCAGTAAGCTCAGTTTCAGGTGCTGATTGTCAATAAACTACTTAAACGAGACAATTATAAGAATAGACTCAATCATCAACAAACCTTACCAAACTCTGTCAAAGAAATGATTCAAAATTCATCTTTGATTATACACAAACTATCACACCAAGGAAGGACTGGAAAAGAAACAAAACCAACATGCTTCCTTTGTATTCTGATTTTACCAATCCTTTACAATAATACAGACCTAGGGCTTATTGAATGTCTTACTTCCGAACACAAACTCACTTTTTCAGTACTCCAAACATTTGTATTTAGGATTTTTGAAGCTTATTAAACCAGTATTTGGTCATTCCCTTGTTTATTTGAGCAAACCCTAGGTAAAGTTCCCTTCACAACTCTGTTACAGACTGCCATATACAGTTTTACAGTCAAAGTCTTCAACTTTTTGCACCTTAATCTTTTATATTTGCCTCAAAAACCATTAGAATGTGAAAGAACATGCATATAAGAACAGTCTCATCAAAAGTTATTGAATCCATCCATTGAAAAGAGAGAAAATAATATTTCATGTCTACTGTTTACCCTAATGAGGGTTCTTAACTATTTTTAGAAAATTTGCAAGAACTTTCTCAATATCCCACCAAATTGCATGAAACAAGATCCAATGGAAGGTGATTGAGGAATACAACACTTACAGCCAAATTTGCATGCTTTTCAGTCCATATTGGGCCGTACATGGCCTGAAAACAAAGATTTTCTGTAGAAATATGCTTAAAAACAGTATTCTCATTGATCTAAATCATTCATTCAATCACCCACGAGTTGCAAATGTATACAAAGAAGCACTTTGAAGGAATCAAACTGAGGCTTTACATTTATGAAATAATTGCCTAACTACCTATCCACACACCCCAAAACCAAAAGTGACCTTCCATATTCCATGTGTTACAACTTTACCATTTTGCAATTTTACATTTATGTTGACAACCTTTGCATTTTGTTGCAAAATTAGACCTAATAAACATAAAATGACCTCTAAGTGACTTCAATAAATGGAAAATGACTCAAATGACCTTACAACAATATCAAATCAACAAAATTTAGTAAATCTCCAAGATTTGCTTCATGTAAAAGATGTCATTGTCAAGGTGCTCCTACACCAAAAAGTTGTTTTTTGTTAGTGGATGGGGGTTTTCCTTGGTCAAACCCTATTTTGGTAATCAAACATTGAAATGAAATCAAATAGAAAAAATGAATTATGAATGAACAAATATACAATGTTGCAACTCACAAAACCCTTGTAACAAAGGCTGCAATATTGTATGTGGCCTGGCTACTTATGAATGTGGATATTGACTCTTGATTGTATGTTGTGGATCCTGACTTGAATGGTTGCTTGAATCATAAGAATCTACATTACAAATGTTAGCTAAAAAAAAACATGATCAATGATGACTTTGACATGATTCTTGACTCTTGAATGTAGCTCCAAAATTCTTTATAATCACTCTTAGATGATCTTGTAAACTCTTGTGAACTATTGTATAAGTGCTCTTGATTTGCTATGAGATTCTAAGTTTCTTAGGATGGAAACTATGTGAAATAACCTTTGTACTTGTTTGTCAATTTCACGAAATTACTGTACTCAAAGTGACATCAGATCTAGGAGGGAATAAAATCCACCAAGATTGAATTCAAGTGGGTCCAAGCCCAAAGGTGGGACTCACAGGCCGATTAGGTCATATGAGTCTCGATAAGCTAAGCAGGACACACATTTCAAGAATTGTTAAGTTCTATGCTAAATTTAGGTTTAGGCCTTAAAACATAGGTGGGACCCATATGCCCAAGGTGGTGTATGAGTCCCAAATCACTAAATTTGGGCCGTACAAACCAAAAACATTAAATTATGATTGGTCATCTAATATGTGTCGGGATTATCCTTGAAAAGATGCATTAAATAAAGGTTTGTGGATGCAAAATAGGAAAAATAGAACATGAAGCCCAATTTTAGCGAGAGGGCCAAAAAAGTGTGTGAAAATTTAGAGAGGGATATGTTTTTATACACTACATTTAGTCCCCACTTTAAGGTGGGAGTAACCACCTCAAACTCACACACTAAGAGTAGAAAAACTCACATCAAGAGAGGGTCAGTGTACAGCTGCAGTGAGATAGGATGGCTTAATAATTAAGAGTTACACAGAGCTTTGAGTGGGAGGGGGAAAACCAACATAGGCACAAAGGAATACACATGTAAAATGTAGGAGAAAAACAAGGCACAAGCGCCACATTTACCAAGACATGAAACAAAAAAAAGAGGGGTTGATCAAGCCTTGACCATTTGTCCCACCTCACGAGGATTAGATCTAAGTTGTTTGTCCAAAATTGTTTACAAGTGGAATACAATGTTCACTATGAAAACTAATGCATGGTCACAAGGGCTAGTGGAACCTCAGGCCATCCACTAGGTGAGTCCCTAGTGAGACACATACACACATGACCAATATGCACTCACACAAACAAGCAAGTGGCTATGGGAGAGAAGTGGCCCTAGGTGGTCTTATATATGTACAATATACAAAGCTATACCTCGATAACTGATAAGGCAGCACTGCAACATGACAACTAGGAATTCATAGGCAGATCTTTGGCAGGTAAACAAAGATGGCTCCATAGGCAAGCAAGGATTTGTTGTTATACAGGAGTAGCCCATATAAAAGATATTATAAATGCAAAATAGTGTAAGGCATTTAAATGTGGAGTTTTGGTAGTTCATGTAAGGAATTAGCTTAGGGGAAATTGTGCTTAATGTCTCCAAGAGAGGAACGATAGAAGAATAGAATATTTGCAACTTAGGGGATGCAATGTGTCACATCAATCCACTAAGAGGAATATAATATGATAAGAGATCATGCTTCTAGAGAGGAAATGAAAACCAGGTTCACCACAAAACCAAAGATGCATCATGAAGTAAGAATATTGCACAATGAAACATAAGTTGTAAAATAATAGTACCAATGTATTCCCCCACTTTAGAGAAATTTCTAAACACCATGTTGAATAGTGCACTAGAGTAGCACATGGAATCCTATACTAACAATAAATGGGACATGAGAGTGGACAGCTATACCCAAGTCATATATTTAAATAAAGCTACATCATGAATAGGGGTTGCCCCAAAATGATCTAAAATCACACGGGGATCCATGCGTTCCGGGTTCAATATGTGCTTTAAAATTTTTATAGAGATCAAACTATCATCATTCCCCAGTACTCCTTAGATTAAGAGAATAAAAAGAAGAGATAAAAACAAAGATAATTTTTCGAGAAGGGGCCAACATGGAAGAACCTAAATGTCTCAATTCCTTACTTCATCCCAGAGAAGAAACACAAGATGAAAAGATAAAGAGGAAAATATTTTGGATAAACATGGAAGAGACCCTAAAGTAATACAGAGCACCTTGTTAATCAAATCCCAAAAGGAAAACACAAGACAAAGAGAAGATAAAGGAAAAGCTTTTTGTATATCAAAGAAACAAAATGGTATGGGGAGATCACATTACACACATGCAACCACATCAGGGAAAACTTTAGTGGTGAATCTTCAACAATTGGCGAATAATTGAAATCAGGACCTCTAGAAATGGTGAATGGTACAAGCTAAAAAGGATGTTGAATTGTTGGGTTTTTACAAAAAAATAATTTCATCGCGATTAATTTGCCTATGTATTATTTTTTAAACAATGCATCATTGGAATTGATTTTCTAGTAGTTTACACTATATTTACAAATATTAATTATATTCGGCAGTAATATTATATTACTACCATTAATTTTGGGGAAATATCACCACAATAATAAATGACCATTTAATTTTAGGGATATTTTATCCTTGAATAGGGCTTTTATTTAGTGTGATCGAATCATCAATTATCTTTTTAATTAGATGGTTGCAGGTTGATTTTGTGACCTAATATGCATGTGCCTTTTAAAAGGCTTGTTGAGGCCAAAAATTTGTTTTGGTCCACACAATTAAACCTAATTGTGTGGCCCAAAACAAATTTTGGGCCTCAACAATCCTTTTAAAAGGCACGTGCGTATTAGGTCATGTAATTAATCATGTCAACCAAAACAAATTATGGGCCTCAACAAGCCTTTTAAAAGGCACATGCGTATATTAGGTTGTGGAATCAACCTACAACCATTCGATTAAAAAGATAATCAATGGTAAAAATTTCACTTTTCATTTAGTCTTAATTTTAAAGTGATATTTAAAAAAAATACTTAATCCATGTGTGCTCCAATGTGTTGCCCCCTCGACCCCCACAAGAGGGCTTTACCCCCTTGACCCTCGTAAGGGGCGCTGCCCCTTGACCCCACTGGTGGCTGCTGCCCCTAGGTCCCTACTTCAATATTACAAAAAAAATAAAAAAAAATGGGGAAATTGCACTGACCAACTATGCAAATTTTTAAAGGAGAGATTCGCCATTGTAATTAATATTTTTAGTGATTATTCACTAGGATTCACCACTGTGATTATTATTTTTACCAATTATTCATTAAGATTTGTTGAGATTTTACAAATTTTTGTAATAATGTACATAGATTTTCCAGGAAAATTAATATATTTTTTTCAAATAAAAGGAAAGATTTGCTAGGATTTTACACCTTCACCGAGGAGGGGGTTTCTTAAAGTTGTCCTAAATCACATAAAAGAAACGTGAAAAAGAAAATAAAAACAAGACTAGTAAGGCACATGCGAGTCAACCTATAGTAGGTTGTCTGCATCCCATTCTTGTGCATCATATGTGGAAGGCAGACAACTAGCCAAAGGGACAATATCAAGTTCTGAACTAGGACAAGGCTATCTAATTCTTGTCCACATTGTGTGCAAGACAATAATGATCCAAGGTAGGTGATGAGAAAGATCTCCTTGTATTTTGAAATGGTTTGCAATGAATGTAAAACATGTAATAGTGAGAATGTGATTATCCTACAACTATTACATGGAAAGGAGTAGAAGGACATGCTTTAAGGGACTATTTCTATGATATCAAACTTTTTAAATATTTATTTTAAAATATGAAACTCATCAACTTACTATGTCCAAAAATTCTATGGTATCAACAATGTGATGTGTTTGTGTTCTTAGGATTTGGGAATCAATTTCCTCACATGGGTGTGTTGGGATTACAGAGCCTTGTAACATGATCATGAAGTATGGATGGTTTGTGTTAGTTGTTCCTATGTTGTCATTAATGTCAACATGGTGATAACAATATGGGAAGTCTACTTGGTTTATGAGAAGCTATTCTCTACCGGTAATACTCTTTTGTGATGGATCAATGTATTAGTATTTGAGTCCAGAATTCACAGCAATATCTGATATGAATCTAATCTCTTAACCATGTTATCATGACTCATTTAGAAAACTATATCCTAGATCTTGAGACATATTTTGGTTGTGAGAAGAAATTTATCTCTGATAGAGTTCAACTCTATATTATATTGTTGTTCCTTGCTTGGCATGTTGTATGGGAGACTCCACGTTTTATTAAGGTGAACATTCTTATGTTGTGGTTTTGTTGGTAGTCTCTATGTTGGTGGTATGATGGGAAATTATTATATTCTTAGATCCGAAAGGTGTTTTCTTTGAGGATTATTTGTTGGTTTGGAGAATTGTGTTCTAATCTTAGCCAACTTAGAGTATGCAGTACATTATGGAGACTAGTTATGTTTTACGGATGTTATCTGACTTGGTATAATGCACTACATGGATAAAATGTTTAATATGGTGCCGACAAAAAGATTTTGATTATTATTTTCATTTAATTAGGTTGAACTAATTGATGTGTGAGGTAGTACTTCATATTTTTGAGCTTCATTGGAACTAAACCCTGCACATTGAAGGTGTATTCTATTAGTTCAATCTTTTGGAAGTGAGCCACTATTTATGTACCTTGGTGGATAGACATCTTTTGTACTCAGGTGTGAGCATTTTTAAGGAAAGTTAGTCTTGGAAGTGAGCCCTGTAATATTTTGTATTCGGAGATAATATATTGTGAGTTAACCCTCACCATGGTTTTTCCATTTTTTGGTATTCCACACAAAAACCCTGGTGTTCATGTGTATGGTTACATTGATTTGTTTTTATGTTCCTTCTTGCTGATTCAGTCAGAATTGTGATAATGATTAGATGGATTTTATTGTGGTTTTATGGAATATTGATTTAGCCCCCCTCTTAGTATTCTAGATGTTCAACAATTGGTATCAGATCTTGATTCCTTAGATGAATTCTAATAGCTTGACGAAGGTCCCATAATTTAAGTATAAGAACTTTTTTCCTCTGATAGTGGTCGTTGTTGGATATTCAGGAGAAAAAAAAGATCTAAAGGATAAGTTGATGAAAGTGTAGTATCAAAAAATGTGTTCCATTTCATTTTCACACTTGATATGGGAATAATTAATCATAAATTGGACATAATTTTACCTTGGTCTAGTGTTGTGAGGTGTTTTACACATACACATTAGGTCTTGGACGCTTGTTAAGCTAAATTCATTTAACTCTACCCTAATTAAATGTTGTAAAATGTATTTATTTACATCTTCACATTAAATTTGGGAGGCTTGTAAATCAAATGGACCTAATCTAGTGTTGTAATGTGTTCTACACATTCACATGTGATTTACGGCCCTTCTAAGCTAAATAGACTCAATTTTCCTTAATTTAGTGTTGTAAAGTGTATTTATTTACACTTTGACATTGGATCTTGGGCCCTATTTCATTTATGACCTTTATATCACCATTAATAGGCCTCTATGACCCCATATTGTGTATCCCAAGGCATAATTTAATCAAAATCCTAAAAAAATTAACATAAAAGCTTAATTTATTCACTCCCTGACATCCTAGCTAGAAAACTAGCCCCTATGGGACACATTCACCACTTTGGGTAAATGAGTCCCATCCAAGTGGGACTTATTTTCCCCCATTTGAGCTATTTTTGAGGTTTGAGTAAGAAAAAGTGGGATTTTAATTCAAATTTCTTCAATGTCGGCCTTGGGGATCAAATTAACGATCATGTGAGTGCATTGCCTATACAAACAAGCCTCTAAATCATTGTATCATCAAGCCTACATGTTTTCAATTCAAGCAAGCAAGAGTTAAGCATTTCAAGTTTTGAAAAGGTCATCAAGATAGCTTTCAAGATCAATTCTAAGGCATTCAAGAGAAAGATTCTTCACCAATTATTACAACAATTCAAGATCCATCATCATGGAAAGGTTCTAATTGTATTACTTCATGTTCATGTTTCATTATCCTATTTCATCATTTGGTTAAACTACCTAAAAGGGGTTTGACCAAGGAAAACCCCTATAATTTACTAACAACCAACATTTTCTCTCTCTTTGTGTGATTGTAGAGCTAGGTGCTTTAAAGGCTTGGAGACCATTGATGAATAGGTTGCAAGCTTGTTGGAGTAGTCCCTTTATTTGCAAGGTCATCATCTTCACAAAAAGTCATCTACTGGTCTGAAATTGGTAGTTTCAGATCTGGGAACCTAGAGGAACAAAAAGTGTAGACCGAGAGGTGTAGATCAGAACTTTGAATTTCCAAAAAAGCCAAACTAGAATCATTCGCCAAGAGTGGCGAATGAGTCCCACTATAGGTGTTTTTTAGAGATATTTGCAGATTTGGATACCCATTTTCCTAAAACATGCTCCCACACAGTTTTCCAGAACTAGGAATGATTCACCAAGAATGGTGAATGAGTCCCGCGAGGCCTAAAAAGGTAGCAATTTTAGGATTCCATAGCTCCATTCCATCTCTCTCCAGATTCCAGGTGCACACTTTCATTTTTTTAGCTTCTTTTTTTTTTTCATGGTCATTTCTAGGCCATTCATCGAAGCATTACATCAAACTAGGGTTTTTCATTTCATCCTTCATTGCATTGTTTTTCCAAGTTTACACTTGGTGGTGTAACCCTCTTGTAATTTGAATTCATACCCTAGGATACCCTATTGTCAGATCTTTTGCCTCTATTCTTGGGGTGAGAAATCTAGGGCCATCCTTGAATATGAAGTATAGAAGATTGTTTCCCTAGGCCCTAAACCCTAGTGGAGACAAAATTATATGCTATAGAAAGAAAATGAGTATATTGAAAAGTTGCAAAGTAAAAGTGTTGAACCATGTAATCTATTGGTTAAGGAAGATGAAATTATCTCCAGCCTAATGCAACAATTGGATGAGAAGAAAAGAACTGAAGAATGTCAAGAAATTCAAATTCAAAGGAAGAAGGATGAATGCATAAATCTTGAGGAAGAAGCAACAATCTCAAGATCTGATCTAGAAAAGGAAAGAAGTTTTCAAGAAAAAATTAATATAAGCTTGGCAATGCTTGATGAATTGATTACTTCTCAAAGACTGCCAATGGATAAGGGTGGCTTAGGGTTTTAGGAAGGTCAAATTTCTAAAGAAAATCAATTAAATGGTTAGAAGAATCAGTGCAAAGATGGACAAATCAAGGATCTAAGAAACAATTTTGGAAGAGCTCATGTCAAACAGCCTGATGCTAAAAGGCATTTATCTTTCAATGGTGTATGTTATTCTTGCAATAAATTTGGTCATAATGCAAAGGATTGGAAAATTAAAATGAATTATTTTTATCATTCTCTTGTAAATGTCTTAAGTGCAAGAAGATTGGATATAAAGTTAGTATGTGTGAAGATAATTTGAATAAAGGAAAAAATGGAAAGAAAAATGCTATTTGATGTAAGTGCAAGAATCCAGGACACCTTGGTAATAACTATAGAAGAAGAAAACATAATTATCTAATGAAGAAGAATTGAACCACTAATCCAAAAGAAGCAAGAAAGGAAAAAAAAAGGATTTGGAGAAAGGAAGGAGAATTCAAGCAAGTTGAATTAGAATCATCGATCTTATCTATGCTAACCTCTGGTGCAAATACTCCCATCAACTTTTGAGTCAAGCGGTGGCTAAGGGGGAGAAATTATTAGAAAATATAATAAACCTCCTCATCAATCCTTGTGTTACATCATGATAGGAGTATATTTAATGTGGTAACAAAATTAAGGAATTTTCTTAGTCACATGTGTGAAGAATGAAGTCTGTAGAATTTGAAAGAATAGAGGTGTACATAATTCTCGAGGTAATCTACCTACAAGTTGAAGCATTTATTGCAAAATAATTCAGAATGGAAGGAATAAATTTAGATAATTCAAGAGGCTTATGTATTTTTAGAAATGCATGCAAAGAAAGCTTAAAGAGAAATTCAGAGTTTCAGGGTTTGAAGAAGAGATCAAGTGAATTCAAAGTGAGCTCCAGAAGTAGGATATCTATACATTTCTTGTTGGCATTTACAAAGGTATTCATGTTTGCATAATCTCATTTTTATTGCTATGGATAATTCAAAGGTTGTGAATAGTGTGGATAAAGTGCAAGCTAATTTGAAGAGATATTTGAGGAATGTTCCAGAAGAGTCTATTGGTGCATTCTCTCACATCCCTCTAAGAGTGTTTCCCACAAAGGATATATATACATTTTTTTATAGTAAGATAGAAGAGATGTCACCAATTCAGTTAAGCATGCTATATGAGAGTGAATTTGAAGAGAGCGATGATTCCTACAAAGTGTTAGTTGAGAAAAAGTTGGATGTTTGGAGGAAAGTATCCTTGTTTGAATTTGAAAAGAAGTATATTTGAATAGTGTTCAGCAAAATTCATGATGAATCTTTGTGGATTGATGAGGCACATTTGATTACTAGAGAAGCTATTAGAGAAGTAACTGGTTTGTGTCCCTCTAGACCAGTTCCCAAAAAAAAGGCTATGGATGAGTAAGGGATAATTGAGGTTACTAGTGTGAATCTTAAAGGGAAAGAGGTTGATTTGAGATCAATTGTGGATCTGATAATAAGGTATGTTGCTATGGGAATCAATCACAAATTTTGTATCCCTAGCAATGACCTCATAGTTTCTCCTATTGCTATACATACTTTCTTTGATATGGTTAAAAGAGGTATGGATTATGACTTGTGTGAATTACTTCATATAAATCTTTTGAAGAATTTAAAGGAAATCAAGAAGAGTAAGAATACTATATTCTGGTATGGAAATTTGATTATCTATTTACTCTTTTACTTTTTGAGAGAATTACAAGTAATAAGAAGGATAAAATGGTCAAATACAGAGCCTATTTCCCATCAAATCATTAACTTCACAATAAATCTTGGTAGTTTGAATGTACAAGAGACTACCCTCACTACATTGTTTGGAACATTTTAGATGAGGATGAGTAGAAGGTTTAGGATTCCAATAAGTGTTGTTGAAAGGTACTCTAGAAGCATCAAAACTTCTATCACATGGAAGCAGTTGAATCAAGGTTGGTATGGATATTTGAGTTAGATTATGAAGTGTTAGAGGCTGAAGTTGATAATTATGCTAAAATTATTTTGGAAATCCCTAAGAATCTTAATGTAGAAGGTGCCTCCAGTAGTGCAACTAGAATAGGGAAGTAAAGGAAGAGTGTTGTTAAGTAATAAGTTGTAGAAGGAAGTGATTTTAAGAGAGTTGAACATGAGCATGAAAAAATAAAAATTCAAAGAGTTTTGGAAGAATTGCAGAAGGTTATTCTAGGTGATAATTTTGATTCATCTATTTCTATTGTGGAGAATCTCAGAGGAATGATTGATTCATTGAAGGTCTACATCTCCGAACTTGAAGTGCCTATTGGAATTAGGTTTGGTGAAGGAATTTTTGAAGATATCAAGGAAAAATGTGCAAGTGCACACAATAGAGTGATGAAGGAATTGGAGAATGTACAAGTTTGTGAAGAAGAGGCACAGGAACTACCTTTTTTTTTCCTAGATTCGTTTGGTAGTACATTGGACATAAGAAATGAGATAAGGATGAGTGAGTCATGGATGAGCACTTAGAAAGATACATATAGGTTAGCAGAAGATAGAGATAATCAAAGGTGGTCCTACATTGTGCACCTTCAGGAAAAAATATTTTCTCTATAGGATCAAAGGACTGAAGTTATCAATAAATTTGTGGTACTTAGAGACATGATTAAGCTTAGGCACACTTTTTTTTCTAGTGCTCTTGGATGTATTGGTGAATTATCAGAGATTAATCTTATTCCCAATACTTTAGCAGATGGTATAGAGTCCCTAACTAAGCTTGAGCCATTACACAAGACTCTTATAAGTGTAAAAGGTTCATGGGAAGAAGGAAAAGAGTCACAGAAGGTCAGGCTAGAGAGTATCAAAGGTTCTTCTTCAAGTTAATTCAATTTTGTGTTCATATCTTTTTGGTTACATTTTTATGCATATATACATTTATACCAAACCCCATCCTTTATCATTGATGTTAAAGGGGGAGAGATAGAGGGAGGAAGAGATAGAGAGATAGAGATATAAAGAGATAGATATATAAAGAGATGGAGAGATAGAGGTTAATGGAGGAAAAGTATTTTTATGAAGAACAGTTTTGATTGGGGGAGTATTTAGAGTATTTAGTTGTAGTATATTGGAAAATGTTTTGTCATGCATTTTTCCATCAATGCCAAAAGGGGAGATTGTTGAGATTATGGAGCCTTACAGCATGGGCATGAAGTATGGATGGTTTGTGTTAGTTGTTCCTATGTTTTCATTGATGTCAACAAGGTGATAACTATATGGGAAGTCTACTTGGTTTACTGGAAGCTATTGTATGCCAGTAATAATATTTTGTGATGGATCAGTGTATTGGTATTTGAGTCCAAAATTCACCACAAGATCTGATATGACTCTAATCTCTTAACCATGTTATCATGACTCATTCAGATAGCTATATCCTAGACCTTGAGATGTCTTTTGGTTGTGAGAATAAAGTTATCTCTGACAGAGTTAAACTCTATATTCTACTATTGTTCCTTGCTTGGCATACTATGTGGGAGACTCCTCATTTTATTAAGGTGAACATTCTTATGCTGCAATTTTATTGGTAGTCTCTATGTTGGTGGTATGATGGGAAATTAATGTGTCCTTTGATTCAAAAGGTGTTTCCTTTGAGGATTATTTGTTGGTTTGGAGAATTTTTTTCTAGTCTTAGCCGACTTAGTGTATGCAATACATTATGGAGACTAGTTATATTTTATGGATGCTAGCTGACTTGGTATAATGCGCTACATGGATAAAATGTTTAATATGGTACTAACAAAGAGAGTTTTGATTATTTTATTTTCATCTAATTGGGATAACCTAATTGATGAATAAGATATGCTTTTATATATAAGATTCCTTAAAGAGAGAATGAAAGTATGCAAAAGAATAGGTGCAAAAAGGATTAAGGGTATGTAAATATTTGAGCCTAAATGCTTTATCAATTGTGGATCCGTGCAAATTAGTTGAGTAACTATTGTGTGAGGTAGTACTTAATATTTTGAGCTTCATTGGAACTAAACCCTACACATTGAAGGTGTATTTTATCAGTTCAATCTTTTGGCAGTGAGCCATTATCTTTGTACCTTGACGGATAACCATATTTTGTACTCAGGCAGTGAGCCTTTTTAAGGACAGTGAGTCCTGGCACTGAGCCCTGTAATATTTTGTATCTGTATATAATATATTGTGAGTTAACCCTCACTGTGGTTTGTCCCTTTTTGGGTTTTCTACGTAAAAATCTTGGTGTTCATGTGCATGGTTGCATTTTTTTTTATGTTCCTTCTTCCTGATTCCATAAGAATTATGATAATGATTAGATGGATTTTATTGTTTTTTTATGGAATATTGATTCAGCCCCCCTCTCAGTATTTTGGATCTTCAATGGGGTGGTAGTGTAATAATTCCTTGGCTTAGAAGTATATGTAAAGTTTTTCTATTTCAAATGGTGGACAAGGGAATTATAGTTTCTTTAGTTTGCAAGGCCTTCACTACTTGCTAGATTCACCAAGCTCTCTAGGTAGATATAGGGTAGGAGGACCTTAAATGACCTTGTATTATTTATCATCATTATGAGTCATTGGTTGTTCTTGAGGAAGGAGGTAACTTATGTCAGGAGGGGGGTCTTGATATCCTTAACCTTTAGTATCTTTAGTTGGTATTTTCTTTAGGAGTTCACGAGTTTCATGTTCACTTATTGTATCACATCCTTGTCTACTTAAGATTATGAATCCTTTGTTAACACAATACTGATGCACGTAATTAGAAGAATAAGGATCACCTCTTGTAGGGATCTTAGGTTTAGGTTGTGTTTTAGTTTCAGAAAGTAAAAGGCCAAACATATCAAGTGGTGTTGGTTGTTTCGTAGAAGGATAAAAGGATGCATTAGACTCAAGGTTGTTAAGGAAATAATTTATGAAGTTTTCCATGTTGTCATCATCTTCTCCAATAATGTCAACATCATGAGGAGGACATGCATTAGGAGTTGATTGAGTATGAGTGAGTTGAATTTCATTAGTGTCATTTCCAAAAGCACAACTTGGTACATCCACTAAGGACTTCAAGGACATCCAAAGCTTACCAATTTACACATCCATGATGAAATGGAAATTAATATCCTAGGTGCGCACACAAGAAATGGATGCTTCACTTCCTTGACCACAAAATGGAATACAAGGAAATGGATCCAATTCCATGATATTCACATTCAAGAATACCTTAGAGATCTCAAAACAATGAAGGATTGGAGATTTTTGAATATAATATATCCTTGGAGATGATTGAGACAAGAATCAGGTTCACCACCAAGTGTAAACTTGGAAAATAAAAAATGTTTGAAAACACAGTGTGATATAAAAACTAATACTAATTGACCTAAGAATGCAAGTAAAATGTAAAAAATGAAAATGAAAATGGAAATGTGCACCTAGAATTTTTTTGGAGATGGAATGAAGCTCTCAAATCCTGAAAATTTTGATGTTGATGCTGAGTAGGACTCATACGCCAAGTTGGGCGCCTTAGTCTAGTTTTGGGAAGACTGTGCTAGAACAAGTTTTGAACAAATGGGTACTTGGATTTGTAAAATTCTTGTTTAGGCCCGGGAAATGGGAATTTTTTTCCAATAGTGGTGAATCATTCCACCACTGGATTTCTAGAAAATAAAAACAAGAAACTATAGCCCTTAGTTTACTTTTCTGCTCCTAATTCAAATCCTGATCTGAACTGTAGAATTTAGCATATACATCTTCTCCAAGCTTCTCTTAGGACCTTGACAAATCTAAATTTCTTTGACCACTTTTCCAATCTTAACCTCTTAGTAAATCTACAACCTAGCCTTCCAAATCACACACAATAAGAGGGAAAAATGTTGTGGGCTTAATGAATATAGATTTTCCTTGGTCAAACCCCTTGTTGGTAATTAAACCCTTGAAATAAAATGAAATAGAATAGAGAATGATGAATGAAAAAAAGACAATGTTACAGCTCATCAAACCCTTGCAATAAGATGTTGCAAACATGTAAATAATGGATCTATTGGATGTGGAGTTGAACTCTTTCTTGATGTTGATGGATCTTGAATGTAATGCTTACAAATCCTACACCAAAATTGTTAGCTCTAAAACAACATGATGCAAAAAATCTTTGGCATGATGGAAGACACTTGAAAATGCTCTTGAATTCTTGATAATTTTCTCTTCAAATTCCTTCAATGCTCTTGTGAATGCTCAAATTCTCTTGTAAACTATATGCATGAATACTTGAATGCTAGGTATGAAAATGAGAGAAAGAAGCTTGTATTTATACTTAATTATGCAATAATTCTCAAAATTACATCACAGGTGGACCTTAGATGTTGGGGAATAAAAACCCACCATAAATTTGAATTAAATTCAAATTTTGAGTTAAAGGGGACTCATTCGCCACCTTGGGTGAATGGATCCCACCTAAGGGGACTCATTCACCCATAATGGAAAATGAGTGCCACCTTAGGCATTTAAGGTGGTTGTTAGGATTTTAATTCTTTAAATCATTTTCTTGGGGTTATTCTAAAAAATAAAAATAAATAAGGATTTTGGATGCAAAATGGGGCCAATTAAAGCATAATAAAGTCCAATCATTTATGATAATACTAGAAAGGTGTGAAAGTGTGTCACAAAACTTTACATGTATCACTTTGAAATAAGGCTTGGTAAATGATGAAAAGAGGTTGTTTTATTAACAAGACCCTAGAAAAGTATGAAAGTATGATACAACACCTTACAACACTTAGGTAAGGTAGAATTTGAATCTTTTAGTTCACAAGGCCCACCCAAGACCTAATCTGAATGTGTTATCCACATTATAACATTAAATCAAGGAAAAATTAATCCAAAATCATAACAAGAGCCCAAACGAGACAAAAAAAGTAGAAGGGTTACTTTTTCAATGTCCACATTTAGCCCGCATTTTAGTGAGAGGATGAAACTGCTTCAAACTCACACTAAAGTAGACTAACATGCATCAAGAGGGGTTCCAATGGACCAATTCTAGCAAGATGGGATGAAAAAAATAAAGAGGGGTGATCAAGCCCCTAGGATCAAGATCCCATGACAAACCAAATATAAGCACAAAAGAACACACATGAAAATGATATAAAGAACAACGATAACGCCAAGCATACCATGCCAAAGATGAAGAAGAGAAAAGGTGAAATAAAAGGAATTGGATCAAGCTTCGATCATTTGTCAACACGATGTGGATCAGATCTAGGTTGTTTGTTTGGAAAATACATACTCACTCTAAGGAAATGAAACTTATGGATGTTCGCCGAGTTATAAGTCCTAAAAGGTGAGAAACATACACTCATGGTTGGTATGCACTCACACACACGCACGTGGCTATGGGGAAATTCATTCCTCAGAATGGGCTTCCTACTCAACCATACCAAAGTTATACCTCCTAATAACTTTAATAAGGTGCCACAAAAAGAAAAATGGTGTTTCGATCTTCATGAGACGAGAAAAAATTCATATGCTTGGAGGTCATGAACAAATGTGATGGCTCCACATGCATGCAAGTTGTGTTATGAAATGTGGCCATATAAAAAATGTAAAATGAAACATGCAAAGAATGTTCAAAGGATTCTTTCTTAGTTCATGTGAGGTGTTAACTTAAGGAACTTTGTGCCTAATGTCTCCAAGATAGGACCAATCAAAGAATAGAACATTCACAACTTAAGGGATGCAGTGTGTCACATCAAGCCGCTAAGAGGTATGTAATATGCTAAGATAGATCATGCTCATGAAAGAAATCATACCAAATGTTATCTACAAAGAGACAAATGCATCCTATGTGTGCACACCATAAATGCATGCTTCACTTCCTTGTCCACAGGATGGAATAAGGAAGAAAAGGGATAAAATTTCACAATGTTCACATTCAAGGATACCTTAGAGATCGCAACCCAATGAAGGATGTGAGAGATATAACTATAAGATATCCTTGGGGATGAGGGAGACAGGAAGTGACATTCACCACCAAGTGTAAACTTGGAAAATGTAAAATGTTTGAAACCACAATGTGATATGCAAACTAATACTAAATGACCTAAGAATGCAAGTAAAATGTAACAAAAATATATGAAACTAGAAATGTGCACTTGGAAACTTGTTGGAGATGGAATGGAGCTCTGGAATCCTAAAAATTCTAATGTTGATGCTGACTGGGACTCATACGCCAAGTTGGGTGACTTAGTCTAGTTTCAGGGACATTGTGCCAGAACAGGTTTTGGACAAATGGGTACTCAGATCTACAAAATTCTTGTTTAGGCTAGGGCAGTGGGACTCATTCACCAATAGTGGTGAATCAATCCACTTCTAGATTTCTAGAAATTAAAAATACGAAACTATAGCCCTCAGTCTTTTTTTCTGCTCCTAATTCAAATTTGGGCCTGAAAATGTAGAATTCAACCTATAGATCTTCTCCAAGCTTCTCTTAGGACTTTGAAAACTTTGACTTGCTTCGACCACTTTTCCAATGTTAACCTCTTGGTAAATTTTCATATTCAAACACAAGAAGATGGGAAAATGTTTTGGGGTTAGTGAATAGGGGATTTCCTTGGTCAAACCCCTTGTTGGTAATTAAACCCTTAAAATAGAATGAAATAGAATAGAGAATGATGAATGAAAAAAATACAATGTTACAACTCACCAAACCCTTGCAATAAGATGTTGCAAACATGTAAATAATGGCTCCAATGGATGTGGACATGAAATCTAGCTTGATGTTGATGGATCTTGAATGCAATGCTTACAAATACTACACCACAATTGTTAGCTCTAAAACAACATGATGCAAACAATCTTTGACATGATGAATGCCACTTGAAAATTCTCTTGATTGCTTGATAATTTTCCCTTGAAATGTCTTGAAAGCTCTTGTAAACTATATGCATGAATGATGTAGACCTGGGAGGATCAATCACAACCAAGCTGAAAACCTACCTATAAGAGAAATCTAACAAGATTAAGTTGACCAATTTAAACAATCTAAACAACCATCAAATCTTGACAATCATCAAAAACTAGATTTCCCTCATTCACCCCTTGAACCCTTGAAGTAGTGGAAACTCAATTTTTTCCCAATAACTCCAATGTTCTCCAAAACCCTAGAAAAAATCTTGATGAATTTAGACACCCATTTCAAAGCTATTATAGATATTCCAATGTAACGTACAAGTCCTTTGGACCAAATCCCAAAAAACACCCTTTCTAGGCTGACCTAATTATGTTGATTAGGCCTATTTTACAAATAAACATGCCCTTAAACCCATAAAAGTCCCATGAAACCTTGGGGCATCAATTTATATGCCTTAAAACCTCCAAAACCATAGAAATATTCCACTGGTATGGACCAATACATGCAAAACCTGAAAAACCCTAGTTTTAGGCATAAACCATGAGGATTTATTGAATATGGTACTTCCACAACCAAGCCCAGACCCTAAAATCACCTTGAACACAACCCAATAAACATGCACATACTCAAAATTTCATAAAATAAGACCTCCAATACAGATTTGATCAAACCCTACGCTTAAGCCCCCATTCTCATGCATTTTCCTTCACAAATTTTCAGGAACAACAAGGTCTATCTCTTTTATTTCCTTCTAACCATTCTAAGCATCCATTATAATACCTATTCAGACTCCATAGATCCCCTTACATGAGTTCCAGTTGCTATAGAAAGTGTAAGGGTCCTTTAACACATGTTTGTTCACAAAACCCTCCAAAATAGGGTATACTGGCTGTTTTCAAGAAAATGCTTAAAGGAGGCTTCAAAACCTTGATTAAAATTTCAAAATACATAAAGATCAATGTCAACATAGACCTCTACATAGGAAGAAACATTACATGGATTACATCAGCCTGTATGGCCTATACAAATCTGCAAAATAAGGAAGAAACACAGAAAATTGGAGCAAACTCAGAATTCTTATTATCAAAACCTTGTATATCGAGTCAACAACCTTACAATGATGTATTCATTCCTTTCTATAGGCCTATCCATATCAACCACTGACCAACCACCTTGCAACTGAATTTCAAAAGCTTAATGACTGTTGGAAACATAAACACACCATTTACAACTTTTGTTAACATATACTTCCATACATTGAAGTGCTTACACCTTTTGACCTTAAATGCATTGAAAACACCTATGAATTCTCTAAAATCACACTAATGGCTTAAAAATATCCTTATTACATTGACAAGACACTATTCTTGCACATTTACATGTAAATTCAAAAACTTGGCTTCAAAGGCTACAAAACCATTCCAAGAGCAAGATCACAATTTTCACTTCTTAACACCTAAAATCAAAACCTCAGCTTAAAACTTACCTAGGGGTCTAGAGTGACCTTAATCAAAACCAATAACATCAAAAAAAACATATTCCTTGCTAGCATTTCAATGCTCAACAATTAGTGCTCCAATTGTAGGCATAAGGTGGAGGTGCTCTTGCACCAATGAATACTTGAATGCTAGGTTAGGATGAAATGAGAGAAAGAAGCTTGTATTTATACTCAATTATGAAAAGAGGTTACAACACTTTACAACACTTTGAAACAAGGCTTGGTAAATGATGAAAAGAGGTTGTTTTATTAACAAGACACTAGAAAAGTGGGAAAGTATATTACAACACTTTACAACACTTAGGTAATGTACCATTTGAATCCTTTTAGTTCACAAGGGCCCAAGACCTAATGTGAATGTGTTATCAACATTACAACATTAAATCAAGGAAAAATTAAACCAAAATCACAAGGAGGGCCCAAACGAGACAAAAAAAGTAGAAGGGTTACTTTTTCAGTGTCCACATTTAGCCCCCACTTTAGTGAGAGGATGAACTTGCTTCAAACTCACACTAAAGTAGACCAATGCACATCAAGAGGGTTTCCAATGAAACAATGCTAGCAATATGGAATGAGAATGATCAAGAGGGGTGATCAAGCCCTTGGGATCAAGATCACATGACAAACCAAACATAAGAACAAAAGAAACCACATGAAAATGATACAAAGAACAATGAAAAGGTGAAACATACCATGCCAAAGATGAAGAAGAGGAAAGGTAAAATAAAAGGAATTGGATCAAGCTTCGACCGTTTTTGCAACATGATGTGGATTAGATCTAGGTTGTTTGTCCAGAAAACACACTCACTCTAAGGCGACATAACTTATGGTTGTCCACTGGGTGAGAACTCCTAAAAGGTGAGAAACATACACTCATGGTTGGTATGCATTCACACACATGCAAGTGGCTATGGGGAAATTCATGCCTCAGAATGGGCTTCCCTCTCAACCATACAAAAGTTATGCCTCCTGATAACTTTAATAGGGCACCACAAAAAGAAAAATGGTCTTTTGAGCTTCATGAGACAAGCAAAACTTCATATGCTTGGAGCTCATGAACAAATGTGATGGCTCCACAGGAATACAAGTTGTGTTATGCAAGGTGGCTATATAACAAATGTAAAATTCAACATGTGAAGAATGTTCAAAGGAGTCTTGCTTAGTTCATGTGAGGTCTTAACTTAGGGAACATTGTGCCTAATGTCTCCAAGAGAGGACCAACCAAAGAATAGAATATTCACAACTTAGGGGATGCAATGTGTTGCATCAAGCCACTAAGAGGAATGTAATATACTAAGATAGATCATTCTCATGAAAGAAATCATACCCAATGTCATCCACAAAGTGACAAAAACATTGTATGAAGTAAGAAGGCTGCACTAAGAACCAAGGAAAAGGAAAATGAAAAAGAATAATGCCAATGTGTGCCCCCACTTTAAAGAAATTGCTAAACACCATACTGTGAGAAATTACTTTAAAGTAGAAAATGAAAAATGCTAACAAGAAAGAAGACATGAGAGCCAAAATGGAAAGCCCTATGCCAAGTCATATGTTTCTGAGTGAGGCTACGTCATATGAGAGAAAAAGAAAAGAAAGGGATTTCCCCCAAAATGGAAACAAAAAACTCATAAGGGATCTATGGATTTGGGGTCAATATGTTCTTTTCTAAAAAAATTCTAGAGCTCAGAACTGTCATCATTCCCCAAATACAGAACTGGAAGAATAACACAAAGAGAGGGAAAACAAAGGAAAAACCTTTTGGGTCAACATGGAAGAGACATAGGGTGTATATCGATGCCTTAATCATCAAAAGGAAAACAAAAGACAAAAGAAAGCTTTTGGGTCAACATGAAAGAGACATGAATGTCTCAATTCCTTGTGTCATCAAAAAAGAAAAAAAGAAAAAAATAGAGATAAAATTAAAAAGAAAATAAAAAAGAAAGCCTTTTGGGTCAACATGAAGTAGACCTAAATGTCTTGATGCCTTGCATCATCCCCAAAAGGGAAACATAAGGAAAAGACAAAGATAAAATGAAAAGGAAAAGAAAAAAAGAAAGCCTTTTGGGTCAACATGAAGGAGATCTGAATTTTTGGATGCCTTTTGTCATCCCCAAAAGGAAAACACAAGAAAAAGACAAAGATAAAATGAAAATTCAAAGAAAAAAGAAAGCCTTTTGTGTCAACATGAAGGAAACCTAAATGTCTTGATGTCATGCATCATCCCCAAAAGGAAAACACAAGAAAAAGACAAAGATAAAATGAAAGGAAAAGAAAAAAATAAATCCTTTTGGATCAACATGAAGGAGACCTGAATGTCTCGATGTGTTGCGTCATCGCCAAAAGGAAAAAAAAAAAGAAAAAGACAAAGGTAAAAAGGTGAAAGCAATGCACAACATAGAGAAGAATGAAGGTACAAATAAAGGAATTGCACAAAGAGACAAAATATCAAACAACACATCAAGGGGGATCACATTGTGCATGATGGAACTCTCAAATTTTGCAAATTTGAAGTGCCCATTTCAAAAAAAATTCCTTTGCACTTATAGAAGTGCACCTACCAAATCTGTCCAAGTGACCCACTTTGGAGGGTCATATTTTGGAGCCTA
The DNA here is from genome assembly GCA_007258455.2 of Sequoia sempervirens. NCBI lineage: Eukaryota > Viridiplantae > Streptophyta > Pinopsida > Cupressales > Cupressaceae > Sequoia > Sequoia sempervirens. The sequence goes on along the minus strand of VDFB02100261.1, from coordinate 1,954 downwards.
TTGATTTTTGTGCAAAAACCATTTTTGGAATCACTCATGTGGCATATGTGAATGTGCATATCAATTTTCAGCTTCCCAAGATGAGTTTTGATAGGGTTTTGAAAAGCGAAGCTAGAGGGTTTTGGCATTTTTCTGCTTTTTGCAAACTTTCATTTTTGCAAAGTAGCCTCCCATTCGAGCTTTTATTTTGCAACTGGATGACTGTCAAGTCAAAACAATTTTTTCTCTCCATTCTCCATACATAAATTTACTCCCATGTCAACTTTCAAAGCCTTTTGAGCTGATTTTCTATTTTTAACAAGTCAAAAGCAAATGCAATTTGTTTAGTTTTGCACCTGCATTTTCTGAAACCTTTCAAAGAGGTCAATTTTGACCCTCAATATCCTTTGATGAGTGATGATTCAAGCTAACCTCTCTTGTACACGTGCTTAGTGTACCAAAATGATCTACTATGTCTAGTGGCAGCCCGCCAGGAGTCAATTTAATATTTTTTCAATGAGGTTATTTGATCAGTTTTAATTGGTTCTGAGTAGGCTGTTGTTTCAGAAAGTTCAACTGAGCAACTTTGACAGCGAATAAATTTCACCTCATGATCCGTTTCTCCAAACTATCTCTTGCACTCCATTCTTGGGATAGATGTCTACAAGACTTCAATTTTTCATGGCTCCAGGAGGTCGTTTGACCAGTTTCCCAGGTCGATTCTAGAGCCAACTTAGCCAGTTTTTCTCATTTTTCAAATGTGCCAAAAAACAAATTTCAATGACAACCCATTTCAAATCTTCATGCCAGACGCATTCAAAAGGCAGTGACAAGTCATTTGAGTATGAAACTTGTTTGAAAATGATTTTTTTTTTAACTGGATCCACATGGGGACCTGACATGCTCTTGTTGAAGGACACGTTGGTTATGAAGGGCATGAATTTCAAAGCATTGTTTCATCAGTCAGTTGTCATTTTTCATCATTATAGGCTTCTTCCATATATCTGTTAAGATGGTTTTTCACTTGAGCTATCATGGGATATGGCATAAAGGTAAAGGAGTGGCTTAATAAACATTTATACATGAAATGATCAATGAGAGCTATAGCTTGTATGTGATAGTCGAATGAAGATCTCCATTCGAAAAACAAGAAGGTCATACATATATAATGTGCAGGAACAAAGCCTAATGAGGGGCCAAAGAAATTTCTCTTGATGAAATCACATCATTTTGGCAACCATATAGCTACATTCACAGCTAATGGAGAATTCATGGCAATTACTATTATGAATTTAGGACAAGTGAGATATGTGAATGTATTTGCACTAGCAATTGTGTATGTGTTTAATGAGCACTACTGTTGGTATGGGTGGAAATAAAAAAAATAGTAAAGAGCAGTAAATCAATGAAGACATAAGCATGATAAGCCTTTGAAGAAATTGTGTTTTATTTGAATTATCATGGAATAGAGCCATAACACTATTTGACCTTATTTACTGTTTGAATAGTGCATGATATTGGTGGAGGAAAATCACTCTTGACTAACCAATATTTGTTTAAGTTTCCTGATTATCAAAACGCCACCATTTGAACAGAGGGGTAAGAGAAAACTTTGAAGTGATGGACAAAAGAGGGTAAAGGATCTATTGAACTCAACGCACTTGGGACAACTTGAGAGGCATATTGTAATGTGTTAGCACAATCCTTTTGATGAATTGCATTATAGATATAGGGTGATTAGAACATTGAACAAATTGAAGAGGCTCGAATGTTGTACGAGGAGGTAGCGGCCTGAAGCTTAGGAAATGTACGATACCCATCAAAACATAAAGGCACTGCATTAGGTGAGGGTGCAACCAATAGTTTAAATGGGCATAAAAAGTGTTGAAAGCCCTCAATAAATGCAATCTCATAGAATGCCACATCTACTGGAAACACACCAAGTGAATGTATTGAAATGTCTTCAAAAGGTTTC